>QEOT01004048.1:125579-137331 GCA_003123785.1 Pterocarya stenoptera
AAAAAAAAAAAAAAAAAAAAAACACAGAAGCCTAAAAGATAAAACAACCAACAATCTTGCACGTTTAAGAAGAATGATAGCAGCCTACACCAAATTTAACATATTTAAACATTCTCCTAGTGGTATCATTAACTAGGATGAATGGCAGTTCGAGATCGAAGAATTATAGATATGGTGTTGACAACAAGCCGTGCGAGTTGTAGAAGAGAGAAACAATGTAAAACAGGCACAGTCGTAGCTGCAGACTAACTACATAAACATGCAAATATCATAGGCCAGACTTGTGGTACATCAAACACAGAGAACGGAATCTGGCAAAGATTACAAGGGACAGTACTGTTCTAAATAGATGATATTCTAAAAACTTTAGATTATCTGTGTCCTTCATTTTCAGAAAAGTAAGATTGATTTTCCCCTTAGTGGCCGTAGGGCCGACCACTCCAAAACAATCAATATCAATTTTCTTTTTAGAAAAATAAACTATTAACAACCTTGAATTTTCAAGTTGAAAATTCGGTGTACCGACCATCATGAATCACCCGTAACAAAACACTTAAAACTACTTCAACTTCATATCAGATTTAAGATTAATTTCCAGCAACAACCTGGTCATGATCTAGTTAGCATATTACTCGGTCTCGGAACTTGACATACGGCTTTAACTAGCATCGATTCACGTGGTCTCTACTCTTTGCGTCAGTATTGTGATCTCCTTTTGTCAACTCGATCTCTTGTTTTTGTGAGATTAGATGAAAATTTTGAAAAAAATTTAACTTGAAAAGTGTTGTAGTAATGTTTGAAAATAAAATTATGAAAAGTTTCGAGAGGTTCGAGAATTCTCATGTTTGCCAACATCCCCTTAATTTTTGACATTTATAATTGAAATCCATAGCGAAGAAATAACTTTGACCCCACGAGTGATCTGCAAAAGCTAGCAAAATTAAAACGGAGAAAGAAGATGGTCCATTAATGCAAAATAAAACCGGACTCATGAGTACATAAACATGCACATATCATAAGCATTTTCAGGAAAAACAAGCAGCTCGAGTTGTAGATAAGAGAAACAATGAAAAACAGGCAGTCGTATAACCTGGCAAAGATTACAAGGGACAGTGTTCTAAATAGATGTTTTAAACTTTAGATTATGTCAGATCCTTCATTTTCAGGAAAGTAAAACGAATTCTTTTTCACACGAGCACTAAAAGATAATTAATTGCATGAGAAGATCATAACTCTCCATATATATATATATATAGTAGGTCTATGATCCTCACCTCTCTCGCGCTCTTGAGCACCTAGCCTCTCGAATATCATGAGCCACTTTCTTCAGCTGCCACGCTTTCTCTTCATCTTTCGCTCTACGTCCTTCAAGAACTTTAAACAACCTACTACCTACTGTCCATTATTAAATAAGAACAAAGATACACATATTGGCAGACTTGTGTCCTCCAGCCAATTTACATTTTTTTTTTCAAATTTCCCCTTAGTGGCCGTGCCGCCGTAGGGCCGACCACTCCAAAGCTATCAATATCATATTTTTGAGAAAAATACGCTATTTAACAACCTCAAATTTTCAAGTCTTTCAAACTATATATTAATACAACAAAATTGACAACTTATATATATATATATTATATATAATATAATATAAGTCTCTAATAAAAAACTTCAAAATAGCATACTTGTTCAATTTTGGCTTTCAAGATGAATGAAAAATAAAGAATATGACACAATTCTTGACTATCGAATTTTAATAAATAGTCTGTATTTTTCAGATCATTTTAAGATGCAATATAATATCGGTTTTGATAATTTATATGGACAGGAAAAACCTTCTAGCATGCATATATTATAAATTCTCACGTAGACGTACGTACGTACTACGTACTTCGAGAGTGCAGATAATTGGTTGTTGAACGGTGTTCGATATGTACGGAAATTAATTCCACCCTTTGCCGTAATATTCTTCCTGTAATAGCTGACCTTTCCAAAGCTATAGGTTTTTCTTTTTTAAGGGGAAAAGCTACACTTTTTGCACCTTCAATTATCAAATGTTTCCCATTTTATTTACATGATCATAAACTATCAAAATGACACGTTATATCTTCTAATTATAAAAAATAAAATAAATAAAATATGACATATGACATAATTTTGATGAAAATTGGAATTAGGGACTTAATTTTTTACATCTAAAATACGAATCCATGGAAACGCAAATAGCTTGACCACACAATTCTGCAAAAGTAGCAAAATTAAAGCGGAGAAAGCTGATGGTCGAACAAAAGATCTCTAAATCAAAAGAAAAGTTGATAGGTCGACTATAAAGCTAGACGTGCATGTTTTTAACTTTGCGTACCCAAAAGATCATATGATTCCCCAATCCCATCGTCATTGACTAGAAAATAATTAAGTCTGCATGCTGCAAACGCCCACCATTTCCGACCCGACCTGAAATAGGAGTATCACGTTGACGATTAGCCGATGACCCGACCTGAAAATAGCTTCGGAAGAAACGGGTATTCTGATTTGAACCTGGCCTTTTTTTTTTTTTTTTTTTCTGTGGAAATAATCTAAATATATATACTAGAAAAATTTGATTACCATTCTATACAAAAAATTTGAAATGATCTGTTCCAATGCTCTTTTGTGATTTTTTACAGGAGGTTGTGATCGTGCACTAATTTGCAGAATCTGTTTGTTTCTAAATTTCAATGTAATTGGAATTTACATAGTAACGAATGTCCTATCATTGTATTTTCAAACTGGATGACTATATTTCTTCTCATAGTTAGACTCTTATTTTCTTGTCAATTACACGACTTTTGGGAATAGTTATAGGCTGAATTGCTTTTAGATGTAATATTCATGTTTTGTTCATCGTTTCTGGGAAGATAAGATGTTCAGCTCTGATATAAAAGAAGGAAAATCAGGCTTGACCCACTCTTGGCTTTGCCTTATTTTGGAAATTTGCTTAATAATAGTAAAAAATACTTTATAAGGGCAATAAACCATAACACTGTCACTATACATGATTTAAAACAGAAGATTTTCTTTGGCTTCATCCATATATATCCTATACCAAATGGAGAATTTATAGCATATCTTGGACGAACTTATATTTAAAAGTACATACATATTTGATAGCTTCAAAATCCCAAATTTTGCAACACCATAAGAGTACAATTCTGCCCCCCCTTCTCTTCAGAGGATCCATATCAGACACAACAACAGAAGATTCAAAAGTTGGAAGTTCCATTAAGCGGAGATCTCCCTTCCAACTTTAGAACCTCCATAACATACTAGGCATCCAAAGCAGTGATAACACCAATGACAACAACTCCCTCATCATATTAGTAGCTCAGATTGAACATTTCTTAATATAATTGCTTGTAGACATATTGCAGAACAATATGTGATTAAGACCTATTAAAATTATACCACTTTTAATTACTTTCAACCTCCCTCAGGTCCAATTGTTCATTCTTGGTTACCTTTCGGCTAATTTCAGACTAAACAATAAATCAACCAAAAAAATTAGTCATACATTGGAGTTTTAGGCATAAATGCAATAAACAACATTTTGTTTAATTTCTTAAAATCCCTCTAATACATGTCATATTTCAACAACATCCTCTCTGACATGGTTTTCAACATATTACTCTTACTCATAGAAAATTTTTTCAAATGGTTATAGATTGTAAATATTGCTTTAATGAACAAATTTGAAGTTGCATAAACTGAGCCTGAAACCTGCAAAGTCATATCATAAAAAAGCTTAAAAAATAGTATAAAAACCTTGATGATTTTCCAATCATGTAAAGTTGGTATTCCTTGTCCAACCTCACGTAAATATAGGCCAAACTCATTGTCTTCATCTTGCAGCGCCTCAAATGCAGCATAATATTCGAGAGCCGCATTCAACATTATATATGTTGAGTTCCACCTAGTTGAAACATCAAGACAAAAAAGCCCTTTACCCAAAATATTTTGTTTCTCTGAGCATGACTTGAACTTATTAGGTCTTTCAAGGGAAGACTTCACATATTTCACTGCATTTCAAATCTTCACAATTGATTTATCAATTTCTTTTAATCCATCATAGACAATGAGATTCAAAATATGTGCACAACATCTTTTAATCCATGCATAAAGTCATCTTATATGTAGCACTAGGTTCCACAGGGTTCAATTGCAATTTGAGAGAAATTATGTTACATGTACACCAATATATTTAGATTAAAAACCTAAAGCTACGCCTAAATATCAACGTTATATTTAGCTAACAAGAGATGACAAATGCCAAAGCAGGACATCACAATATATAGATAATTATGTTGGAGCTTTAAGCACACACATTTGACATTTAAAATTAAAAACATTAGTAGGTCACGATTGATGGTCTGACCCATATTGTTAAAATCCAATTTGCATGTTCCAAGTTGAGATTGAACAAAGATAATTGCTCTTTTGTGTCAAATTAAAATTGCTACTTGAGATTATAAAGGAGATAACATTATAACCTTATTGTTCTTTTTCTTGAACTAAAACCTTATAACCTTTTGCAAAAAACCTTATGAAACTCAGAAGGCCAAAAACTTTGCTCAGGTTTGCAGAAAACCATTTATAATTGTACAAATCTATATAACTAAATGAAATATGAATCTAAAGAATACAAAAACTTCAGACCAAACCAAGGAAGAACCAAATTTACAAACGTAGATGCCTGAGATGCGCCAATTCAGTACAAATGATAAAGCAAAAATCACAACATAAACAAAAAATCAAAATAGGAAGAGACTAAAAATCCCAAAACCAACAACTACCATACAAACCCAAACCCTAGCACCTCATAAAATTAACCCACCTAATTAGATAAAATCACTGAGTATTTTTTCTTAGCTTCGATTAGTGTTTTTCAGTGCTTGTAGAGAAAACTTTCACGATCCAACCACCACAAAGAGCGAGCAAGAGAGACTGAGTTAGAGAGTAAGAAATATATATATATATATATATTGAGACAGAGAGACAGAGTTGCAAGACGTAGAGATAGTCGAGTTTGAGAGAGAGCTGCAAGTTTGCAATAGGCGTAACGTTAGGGTTCGAGCGAGAGAGAAAAGGGAGGCAGATGGGTGAAAATTGTGTTATATATATTTTGGCAAAAAAGGCATCATTTTTGTGTGTTAATTCGGGTATCGATTATTAACCGAGTGTCTTTGAAACGGTTCGGCATATCACAATTAACTTCCTTTTCCGGTTTGGAGACTAAACGGGTCGGATCGAAAAACAAAATGGGCGGGCAGGCGGCTTTTTTGTTCAGCCCTATTTATGTCATTTATAAAGAAAACAAGGTAAAAGTTACATCTCAAATCTTTTATATTTACATATCAAAGTATTAAAACTAAAACAATTTACACGTTAATCATAAAAATCTGATTGATGAAAAAAAAGGTGAGTCATTGTACATGTACAATATCGACAATCAGATCTTCACAAAATATTTACGTTGTAAGTTTCGATACAATATTGTATCACTTTTAATAATTTAGACTACAAAGTGTAAAATCAAAACACCAGCTGCGCGCTAAACCATGCATGTTGGAGGAACAAAAAAGTGGTTTAGAAAAGTTGGAAGGATTTGGAAAGATCAGAAAGATAGAAAGAAGAAGATGATCGAATTTGAGCGAAACCATTTGGAAAGAGGAAAAAAGAAAAAGCAGAAAATTGAAACAAAACGTAAATTATTTTGACCCCACAGGTAAAAAAGAGAAACTAATGGTCCAACAAAATATGATCTCAGCTTATTCAAAAGAAAAGTAGAAAGAACGAATGGAATTAATGTTTTTAACTATGGATAAGCAGATGATTCCCCAATCCCATCATTGTGGACTACTACAAAGTAGCTATCCATGCGGCAAGTACCAAAAAAGATGGAACCAATTAATTTAAACAATTAATTTGTACTAATATATAACATATGATCCTCACACGATCTCTCTCTTGAGCACCTATTTAATTAGAGTATTAGCCACTTCGATCCTCAGCTGCCGCGCCCTTCATTCCCCCTACGTTTCACATGCAAGACGTACTTCAAACGATCTGTTCTCGGCCTTTAATTTAGAGTAAGCTGTAAAATACATTATAAAGTTGACCTTTTTCTTTCCCTTGGTGACTGTAAGAGATCACAGAATATCATTTCAAAGCCTTTACAATTATGGATTGTTTTATGCTTTATGTATCAAATTATCAAAACTTAAAAATATAGCCTTAAATTATCAAAAACAAACACATGATATATAGTACTACTCATATTGAATTTCAACCGTTAAAATTAATTAAAAAAAATGCGAGTTGTAGTACAATATTGACAGTCAAATGATCTAAGCAAGATATTTACATTAATATACGTTTTCTTACAGTTTCAAATATATAAAATGTATATCAGTATTAATTATTTAGAGTACAAAGTGTAAAACTTTTTGTACTATTTAAAATCATCAAAAGAAATATTTCCCAAAGTGAAAAGAGAGAACAAAAAAACACAAAAACATGGAAAATGAAACACATCATATCTGCGTGTAGACGTAGCAAAACAAAAACAAAAATTCAAGCAATTGATCAGACAAAAGATATCTTATCCAAAGATAAAAGTAGTCAAAAAAATGAAGACCAACATGTTAATTATGACTCATGACAAAGGAAATTAAAGATTCCCGCGTACAACAATAATTTAAGAGCTCAATCGATCATGGAATGACTCCTCACTGAAGTCTTTCTTTTCTTTTAGAAGTCTCCCACTAGCACTTTTATGGTTTTAAGAGTTCAAGTAGGCCCAAAGATCACAGATCCAACGGGAAAAGAAATGATAAAATCTCTATCAATTACTAAGAATCTCTCTTCCTGCCGCATGCTGAGTAGGATGCATGAAGAGATATAGCTCATGTCGTTGTTGGACTAACAATATTTTAATTAAGGAAGGTGTCTATCATTTTTTTTTCGGTTGGACCCGTGATTACATGTATCTTTGGGCCTATTTGAACTCTTAAAAACCATCAAAGTGCTAGTGGGAGACTTCTAAAAGAAAAGAGAGACTTCTTTTATGAGTCATTCCATGATTGAGCTCTTAAATTATTGTTCTATGTGGGAATCTTTAATTTGCTTTGTCAGTCAAAAATTAACATGATCGTGTCAGTCAAAAATTATATAAAGTGGATGCTCTCATGCATGCATGAATCTTTTTTGGTATATAAAGTGGATAGCTACTTTGTGGTAGTCCACATTGAGTACGTAAGCTTTAGAAGCAGAAACACTAATGCAGACCCACAATATATGATGATCTTCAGTACCTCTCAAATTAATTTTAATATTTGAATCTTACCGATCAAATTAAATTTTTTTTACCCCTTTTTAATGACGTTTGATTGAATCGAAATATCATCAACCCAGGCAACTTTTCTCCAATCTCTCGGGACACAATGGTACTCGTGGCGGGCAGTACCATTATCAATGGTCGAAACTCAATCAAGTTTTGTCACAAATAACGCATTACAAAAAAAATCACTTTATGCAAAGAAATTTTACGGTTACTTATTACTTAGTATATATATTGTATATAATATGGGCAGCATATATGTATATGTACAACCGTCACAACTTCATGTATTCTTTTACCGACGAAAGAGTACTTATGTTTGCAACTACCTTAATGTAATAATTTGAAACCAAATGGCAATGGTCGCATGCACTTATAAAACGTAACTTTTATCGTGCCTAATTACCAAGTACTAGCAAGGGGGGCGCACTCCAAATTATTAATGACTCGTATAATAGGTATATAATATTCTGCATGCTCTACTGGAAAGTCTGGAATATAAAATAATAATAATGAACCCTTAAAAAGGCAATTACTTACCTAATTAATTAGATTCCACTTCTATGCAAAACCAAAGTAAAAAATTTCATTAAAGAAGTATAAACTGATCGGAATATATCTCAAAAAAAAAAAAAAAAAACTGATCGGAATAAATCATACATGAAAGCAACACTTCTGCGCAAAAAGCAGGAAAACGTTAATTAATTACCTACAAAAACATTTATTATCCGAAGACAAAAGTTGGTAAGAATGATTCCATGAGCAATAATTGAAGCATTCTTTTTATATTTTTTTTTCCTGTTTCAGCAAGAAACTATATATTAAAGAAAGGGAAGGACCATACAAATTAAAGAAGTCTTCCGCGAGCAAGCTGGATGCTTTTCCCATGGGAACAAGGACAACAGACTTTTATCATGAACATGTTTAGAAGGTATTCACTTGTAATTTAATTAGAGCACTACAAGACAATTGGTTTTAGTGATAGTTGGGAAATTGTGATAGTCTCCAAACCGTCACTATAAAGCATTTTTTGTGACGGTTTTTGGAAATCATCACTAAAGACAGATAAGATTTTTTTTAGGTTCGAACGTATGGAAAATTTACGTTTAAACGTCACATATACGTTCGGACATTGTGGCTATTTATGTGAGAACGTAAAATGTTTTGACGCCAACATTCGAATATTATTAATTAACGTTCAAACGTTAATTGTAAATTTAAATTAAATAGGACTCTAATTTAAAAATTATGTGATTTTTATAATGCATAATTTGTGAACAAATCTAAAAACTTAACTTATATATATTTATATATATAAATATATATTTATGTTTATATATATTTGAAGTGTAGTGATTTAGTATTAAAGTTGAAAAATCTAACATCAAAGAAGATTGAGAATTGAAATTAAAAAATAATAGATATATTAAATAATATTGTTCCTTACGTATATTAAAAGCAAAATATAAAATATGATAGAATTTCGTAAACAACACTCAGATGAACGCATTATTCACGAAATGCGTACTCTGTATCTCCTCAGTCAAACTATCAACCTTCTCGTTGAAGATACCTACAAGATGAGCTATCTCGGCGACAGACTCCTCTACAGCCACGATCTGTCAATCGATATGCACAGTCAGCTGTGAGATCACCGCATCAACCCAAGCAGGCCACGCATCTCCCGCAGATGTACTCGTCGGCTACTGACTACTACTCCCCACACCGGGTTCAGGCTGCGTCGGAGGAACTAGATCCTCTACTGGGGTTGGCTGACTTCAAGGATACCTCATCACCTGTCCAATGCTACGTCGATGCGTGCTCATGTCGAGTGTGTTCATAACAGGTGCAGATACCTATGAATTGGCACATATAATGCGTGTGCTTACAGCAAGTGCAAATACTTGTGAACTAGCACATATCTTAATACACTCACAGCTAGTTCAGATATCTATGTTGTGATGCGGTAATCGGTAGGGATATAGCGCGCTAAACCATGCATGTTGGAGGAACAAAAAAGTGGATTAGAAAAGTTGGAAGGATTTGGAAAGATCAGAAAGATAGAAAGAAGAAGATCAAATTTGAGCGAAACCATTAATTGGAAAGAGGAAAAAAGAAAAAGCAGAAAATTGGAACAAAACGTAAATTATTTTGACCCCACAGGTAAAAAAGAGAAAACTAACGGTCCAACAAAATATGATCTCTTATTCAAAAGAAAATTAATGTTTTTAACTATGGATAAGCAAAAGATTCCCCAATCCCATCATTGTGGACTACTATAAAGTAGCTATCCATGCGGCAAATACCAAAAACGATGGAACCAATTAATCTGTACTAACATATAACATATCATGATCCTCACACGATCTCTCTCTTGCGCAGCTATTTAATTAGAGTATTAGCCACTTAGATCCTCAGCTGCCTCGCCTTCATTCCCCCTACGTTTCACATGCAAGAAGTACTTCAAACGATCTGTTCTCGGCCTTCAATTTGAGTGAGCTGTAAAATACATTATAAAGTTGACTTTTTTCTTTCCTTAGTGACTGTAACAGATCACAGAATATTATCATTTCAAAGCCTTTACAAGTATGGATTGTTTTATCCTTTATGTATCAAATTATCAAAACTAAAAAAATATAGCCTTAAATTATCAAAAACAAACACATGATAGTACTACTCATATTGAATTTCAACCGTTCAAATTAATTTAAAAAATGCGAGTTGTACATTATAAAAAAATCCGTATTAATAATTTAGAGTACAAAGTGTAAAACTTCAAGTACTATTTAAAATATACAAAAGAAATATATTTCCTGAAGTGAAAAGAGAGAAAAAAGAAACACAAAAACATGGAAAATGAAACACATCATGAGCTGGAATAAAACGCAAATAATTTTGACCCCACAGGTCTGCGCAGACGTACGTAGCAACACAAAAAACATAAATTCAAGCGATAGATCGGACAAAAGATCATATCTTATCCAAAGATAAAAGTAGTAAAAAAAATGAACACCATGATGTTAATTTACGGCTGACAAAGCAAATTAAAGTTTCCCTCCTTATCAAAAAAATAAAAAAAGATTTTCACGTGCTACAATAATTTAAGAGCTCAATCATGAATGACTCGAAACAGAAGTCTTTTTTTTTCTTTTAGAAGTCTCCCACTAGCACTTTTATGGTTTTTAAGAGTTCAAGTAGGCCCAAAGATACATGTAATCACTGATCCAACGGAAAAAAAAAATAAAAAATGATAAAGTCTCTGTCAATTACTAAGAATCTCTCTTCCTGGCCCATGCTGAGTAGGATGCATGAAGAGATATAGCTCATGTCGTTGTTGGACTAATAATATTTTAATTAAGGAAGGTGTCTATTAAAAATAAATTATTCAAACGAAAACAAATATGAGTATATATTCAAAATTGCGTTCAGGGCGGTTCTATTTTGCCGCTTAGAGTAGTCTGCTCAAACTTATAGTTAGGCTAAAATTATCTTTTTATTTTTTTCAATTTTTTTATTCATATTTTTTTTATCATTTTAAAACATTTTAAAAAATATAAAAAAATATCAATACAGTAATAGTCACTTCTTTAACTATTAAGTAAAAAAAATTAAAACATAAGATGTCAAAATGAGGAAACAAGTTGAGTAGGCAAAGTAGCAATATTTTTCATTGCGTTAAAGGCAATGGTATTTGGAGATGTCGTGCAAGTTGCAACACGTGATGTTAATTAATATATACCCCATGGCACCGCTTGTGGCATGCTTATAGTCGTTAACTCTAACATGAGTAAGCTTTCGAAGCAAAAACACTAATATTGCAGATCCAGTCTATATATGATCTTCAGTACCTCTCATTCTTGAGCACCTCTTTAGAATATTAGCCACTGATCAGATCCTCATGATAGCAACCATGCACCAACAGTGTCCAACAACCTTGCACATTTAAGAAGAATGATACTAGCAGCTAGCCTACACCAAATTTAACATATTTGGTATCATTAATTAATTAGGATGCATGCATGCATGACAGTTCGGGATTGAAGAATTATATATATGCTATTGACAACAAGCAGCCCGAGTTGCAGAAGAGAGAAACAATGAAAAACATGTACAGGCAGTAGTAACTTCAGACTAACTGCATAAACATTAATCAAATATCATAGGACTTATGATACATCGATCATCAAACATAGAGAATGGAACCTCGCAAAGATTACAAGAAATAGATATTTTCATAAGTCTTCTTCAAACATAAAAGTTGGAAAATAAACTTGGTTTGCTCATATATACTTTATTCATGGTGGTGGAGCCACTTAAATAGATTAAATACATCACTTTCTAAATTACTAGTAACATGAATTATTAATAAAAGATAAACTT
>QEOT01004049.1:0-24975 GCA_003123785.1 Pterocarya stenoptera
TGAATCAATGATACACTCTGGTCTAGCAGAGAACGAAGTTCTTAACTAGATGATACAAATCTTCATTTGCTTTCTCTCTAAACCAAGAAAGATCGTTTTGGGTTAATAGATCATTTGGCAGTCGATTGTGCAAGTGATTGGCCTATATAAGAATCTGTTGGTGCAGCAGATTTTGTGCCGACCACATTGCAATGTCCAATGGGGCACGACTGTAACTGCACTGTTAACTATTTCTCATAATTTCTGATTGTTAGATACTTTTTTGTCCGCTGGAGATTGAATGTTGCAAACATGTATGTGATCCTTGGTGAAAGCGGAGACACTGATTATGAGGAACTGATATCTGGGACTCATAAGACCATAATCATGAGAGATGTGGTAGCCAAGGGTTCGGAAGAATTGCTCAGAACATCAGGAAGTTACCATAGGGACGACATTGTTCCTAGTGAAAGCCCATTGATCAGCACAATTAGTGGGAAAGGAAAGTCTGATGAGCTTGCCAATGCCTTGAAGCAAGTCTCTAAAGCTGCTGCTGGAATGTAAGGTGGTAGGTAGCCTATATTCTTTATTGAATACAATTATCTTTTTTGACCATATAATGGCATGAAATTATCTGTAACTGGAAGCATTTTTTGATGTGGGGTTTATGGCAAAATGTAGCTAGATAATACCTCCCATTGTCACAAGATGCTTATGTTAATAAAAAAATGTCTGTAGTGGCCAAACATTTCTCCCAGATTCTGCTCTCCCACCCCCTTCTCCCTCTCCATTGAGCTGACATAATTATGTGCAGTTTTTTGCTGGAACTTGATATAAATTCCTTGGATAAGACAAAATGACAAAATATTTTGAAAAAAAATTTTCAAAATGCTATAGAGATAAAGAAGAAGGTTTGTGAATTAAGTTTTCAGATCATATCATTTCAGTGGTGAAGCATGCAACATGCCAAATTCCTCAATCAAAGTATATATAAACAAATAAAAAGAAAAAAACATTCCCTCCCCTCTCCCTCTTTCTCACCCTTTCTTCCCACGTGGGAGGAGGGAATATGACCTCTACATGGCACAAGGTACTGACCCCTCCCCATCCAATGATGAGACATGAAGGGAAATCTATGGCATCTTCATGCAAGGGGCTTTGAGGTGTTAAGGTCTCCCTCCCTTTTTGATTGTTCAGGTGAATTGGTCACTCGACATCGGCTTACATGAAAAGTTCTTTTTTTGTTTTTTTATTTTTTATTTTTTGAGAAATTGTAGAACAATCCTTATGGTCGGCTCAATAATGGATTGGCTGCTGAACTCAAATTGAATTCTTCACTCCCATTGATCAAATCACTCTCCTATTTGTAAATAGATTGAAGTATCTCGTTACTACTTAATGTGTGAAGAATATCTCAAAAAACAATAAATTGTTTTGCTACTTTTTAAAAGAATCAAAGTTCAAGAAATAGTTTTTAAAAGAAAAGAAAATGAATTAAAAGGAAAAGGGGGATAGATCAGGAGTAGTCTTCCTCCACAACAATCAATCCCTCCCCACCCAAGGGGGAGCCTTTAACCTCCATTCCTCCTAGGTTGGTGGGGATCCCTTTCCTTCCATTCACCTAGGATGATGGTGCAGCTGTCCCCTTGTGCCATTGCTTGAGGGGATTTGACCTTCTTGATCCTCGACTGTTGTCTTCTCCCCAAGTTTAGATGTGGGGTGGTGAAAGATTGTCCATGGAGAATGGAGACCTTTTTAAATATTATTTTTAATAAATAAGTATTTGTAATTCTAATTGTTTTAAGAATTAAGTAAAAAAAGATATATTTTTTTAAAGTTCTTTATACGTTGCCTATAAAGTTTGTCAACTAGTGACATAATATATCAAATGGGGTATAATTTGAAGAGTCATACAATGTAAAGGAGTAAGAATTTTCATTTTAAAGTTTAGTTATTTTATTAATTGAGCTGTTTATGAATTATGATTAATTATTAAACGATAGAATTAGTATAAAACTTGCCTCAACTCTCGTAAAATTTTTCATGATAATATCTTAAATATTTAGAAAGATAACATCAAATTATATTTTTAAGAATAATACTACATACAGTCGTAGAGTGCGCAATTGCTTTACAAAAGAATATGGTCCACTATTAAAAAGTTAATTATTTTTATATGAGTTTTGTATTTACTTACTTTTTTTTTAAAGAGATTGCGTGGTGTTTGCGCGCTCCATAACTGTAAATATCAAGTACCACCACGACTGTAAATATCATTTCTCTATTTTTAATACAATACATATTGCATGGTTAATTTACTTTTGTCGGCGTGTGAGCCTCATGTAAAGTTAACGTTTTCCATCATTTTTCATGATCTTTTAGGTATCCAACCATGTTCGTATTTTTCATAAATGATAATTTAAAGGTAGTGAAAGTGGAAATTATGTCTTAAGTGGAGATTATGTCTTGCGTGATACACCAAAATGGATAATTACAATTAGGGATGTAAATTTAAACCAAAAATCAATAAACCGGTCCGAACCGGACCGGTTTTGAACCGGTTCTTATATTTCATAAATTGGCTAGAACCGATCCGATTTCGGTTTTGAAATTTTACTAACCGCACTGGTTGATAAAATATATATAAAAAATAATATTTTATATATAAGTTTTATACAAAATTAAAATTATTCAAAATATTTTATATATATTAATATATAAGTTTTATATATAATTTGTAATTATATGTGAAATTTATATATATATAATATTATATATCATATATGTAATAATTTCATATTATAATTTATAAATTATAACATAAAATGTTAATATTAAATATGAACATTTATAATTTGTTTGATCATATACTATTAATATAATTATATATAAGATAATGTTATTATAAAATAAAAGTTTAATCTTAAAAATGAAAATGTAATTGATCATGTATTATATAGCTAAACTAATATATAGTTTATAACTAATACTAATATGTAGCTAACTAATAGTCTAATATTGATACTATTAGTCTAATATTATACTAATGTCAAATTTATATTTTAAAAAAATCAAAAAATCGGACCGGACCGGAAACCGGTAAAACCGAAAGTACTGGTTTAGGAGGGTAATTGGTGCGTAATTGGTTTTGAAAAATACAAAATCGATCATACTGGTTCGGTCTAAGATTTTGTCCAAAACTGGACCGGACTGGACTCGTTACACCCCTAATTATAATAAATTTCTTTCGATTATTCAGACTCCATGCCACAAACAATTAATTGATCGCCTGGATCAAATTAAGCAAACTGTGTGCAACAGTCCAAGGAACTTGAGAATGAACCTTTATTTTACTTTTCTCCCTCTTCCTATAAACATTGCAGTCATTGTAGCAGAGACTCTAGTGTAGCAGAAACGACGGAGAACCCAAAACAAGAAGCTAAAATACTTCTTAGATTACGGAGACACGAAGCTTGACAATGAGTGATATTATGGGAAACTGTTTATTTGTGACTAGCTATTTTTTGTGAAAATGACTATTTCTTATTAAAATAAGTCTATTTTCATCACAAATAGTCATTCTCATTGCAAATAATCTGTCACAAATGTTCATTTTTCTTATAGTAGCACCAATGACATTGTTGGTGATCGGAAGACCCCGATGCTTTCGATTGATGGCAAGCGAAACATCTTTATCACCAGTGTTTTGCCCTACGTCAACAACCTTCCACTTCTATCTCAACAACATCATCAGCTGTAACTCCCAACCCCAACCCCCCCCCCCCCCCCCCAAGGCCGTGCAGTTTAACTTTCTTTTGTTCTGTTTGGTTCCCAACAATTCCATACGAAGTGAGAAGAAACAACATTTTCATGTCGCTGTTACATTTTCTTTCAAGTTTTTTATGTATGCATGCATGCATTTTTGTATGTCCCTCGCAATTTTGCAGTCTATCAGCATAACGAGGATCTGCGTACCGTAAAAAAGATTGTTCTTGTGAATGAAGAATTGGGATAAGGTTCTGTCAAAAGACGAAATAAAAAAAAAAAATTCGATATAGCTTCGCGGTTAATTATTCATGTTGATCATTCTTAGGCAACAAGTGTAGAATTATGAATAACAAAGAGAAACGAGATTTTGGCAATATGGTGACTCTCGTGAGGATATTTGTCTCACAAGTTAGGGATGGACAAAAGGGAATTGAGTGAGTGTAATTGTGCATCAATGACCCTTGTTTATAGGCCATCATGCACTGAATGGTAAATGGCACAACCATTAGTAACTCAATAGTTGGCAAATAACACAACCTTTTGACTAAATCAAAAGGTTGTGTCTTTTAACACTTCCTTAATCATCACCCCTATGAGAACATCACTATGAAGAGGGTGTCATTCCAAGGGGTACATCATTTAGTGATCACACCCCTTAAAATTACATCTTCCACTTGATCACACAAAACGGTGATAATCGAGTCGATTATTTTACATTGGTACCAATATAAGCTTTCCACTACTCAACTCTCATCTGCATATTCTTGCATGACGTCAAAGCATGACAAGCCTCTACGTGTACATATTTTTGTCATTACCTTATATGACCGCACCTTTTACCATATGTGTTTCTACTGATCACATATTAGAGGTGACTTCATTTCACTAAAACTTTAATGAACGGCATCAATTCTCTGTGACTAGATCAATAATAGATATTCCTATCATAATTGACGACTTCAACTGAATACATAACACATATATCGACTTACGCTGAATTTTCGTTAAGTACTTTTTCTAATGGCAATTTTTGAGGTTTTCCCTAATTACCTTATCAACGACTTTATAAATGATCAACCAATTATTTAGTTGATCAACCTGCACTGAAATTTTATTAAGTACTTACCCTAAAGTCATTCTTGAGGTTTTCCTTAATTACCTTATCAGTGACTTTACAAGTGACTAAAATTTTTATTTGGGTATCACCATAACTCTAATTTTCCAGGCATCCCCAGAACTTCCTGAGTTATGCATGTCAACCATGAGCTTTCTTCACCTAAGTTTCTCTCAATCCCATTCTAGTCACACGTTCTCTGAATTTCTCCAGAAATAATCCTTTAGTCATCAAATCTATTACTATCTTGGTCGAGGATATAAAATTAACCTTGACCTCACATCTTTTCACTATATCTAAAATATAGTGATAATGCACATCAATGTATTTTCCCTTGAAACTTTGTGTTCTACTTTTTAGCAATGATATGACAGACTAATTATCACAAAACACATTGATTGGTTTTGTAGATGTACCCAAATTTAAGTTTTCAATAAAACGTTTTATCCACACCGTATTACTCAATGTAGTACTACAAACAATATATTCTGCTTCCATAGTAGACTTAGCAACACAATCTTGTTTCTTACTTAACTAAGAAAATGTTTTTCCATCAAATAGAAATATATATCCAGTTATAGATTTTCTATCATCTACATCACTTTTAAAATCAACATCACTATAGCTGGTTAATTCTAGATCCCTAATAGCACAATTTCAAATTTTTATTACCTTGTAAATACTTTAATATACGCTTCACTGCTTGCCAATGTTCCTTACCTGGAGTGGATTGATATCTACTTACCGATCCTACTGCATGACAAATATCTGGTCTTGTACTTGTTATTGCATACATGAGGCTTCCCACAGCTTGAGCATATGGAACTTTAAGCATTTCGCTTATTTCCTTCTCATTTTTTGGGCACATACTTTTATTTAAAATATGACATTTGCAAACATGTGTACTTAAGGATTTACAATTTTCCATACCAAATCTTTTAAGTACTTTTTTTAGATATTGATTTTTATCTAAATACAAAATTTTTGAATTTCTATTTCTAAAAATTCTTATAGCAAGAATATAGGCTGCTTCACTTATGTCTTTCATTTCAAATTTATATTTCAAGAATTCTTTTGTTTCATTCATCATATCTAGACAATTACTTGCCAGTAATATATCATCAACATATAATGATAGTAATGTTAATTTATTATCAGTTTTTCATATGTATACACAATGATCTAGTTGACTCATTTCCAAAATGGCTTGGTGAAACTTCAAGTACCATTATCTTAAAGATTGCTTAAGTCCATACAATAGCTTTTTCAATCTGTAGACTTTCTCCTCATATCCTTTAATTTTGAATTCTTCTAATTGAATTATAAAAATATCCTCTTTTAATTCACCATTAAGAAAATATGTATTTACATCTAATTGATGTAATTCTAAATTCATATTGGCAACAATAAACATGATAATCCTTACGGATGTGAACTTCGCCACAGGCGAATATATATTCACAAAGTCTACACCTAGTTGTTGAGTATATCCATTGGCCACTAACCTTGCTTTATATCTTTCTAAACTACCATCAACTTTAAATTTTCTTTTGATAACCAATTTACAAACAATAACTTTTCTATCTTTTGGAAGATTAGTTAACTCCCAAATATTATTTTTGTTTATTGATTTTATTTCATCTTTCATGGCCTCAAGCCATTTATTTGAATCGATACTTGATTGTCTTAGAAAAATTTTCAGGATCATTTTCTAAATTTTTTAAACTGGTATTTAATGCATAATCATCTTGAAATAATATCAATGACCGTTTGGTTCTATTACTCCCACTACCTCCAACATCAATACCTAAAAATTGATTTTTATCTGACTTTCCTTTATTTTTATTATTCTTTATCTGAATAATATTAGAATTTTTATTGTCAAACTTTGTGGAGATCTGTTGATTTTTTAAATTATTTAATAAATCTATCTGATCAGCTAGAGTAATGAGGTTTGTGTTTTTCAAGAAAAAGACATCTCTACTTCTATCAATCCTCTTTTAGAATGATAAAATATATAGCCACTTTTGTTTTCTATATACCCAATAAACCTGCATTTTTAGGTTTTACTTTTCAATTTATTCTTTAGTGGCCTTGAGATAAGTACTTGTGCCTTACAACCCTACACTTTGAGTTTACTTAAATCTGATTTATGTCCCGTCCATATCTCGTAAGATGTAAGAGGTTTTGCTTTAATTTTAACTCTATTTAATATATATATATATATGCCACAATCAATAATGTTTCACCCCAAAAAATGTGTTGGTAGATCAGCATATTCTATCATCAATCTCATCATATTTAATAGAGTTCTATTTCTTCTTTTTGCAATGCTATTTTATTGAGGTTTTTATGGCATGGTATAATTGTTGTGTCTTATATCATTCAATTTGCTGAAATCATCCAAAGCTTCAAATTCACTTCCTCTATCATTATTCAAACCTTTAATGAGCCTACCCAATTGAGTTTCTACTTCTATTTTATATTCTTTAAATTTCTCAATTGCCACAGATTTATATTTGAGTAAATAGATATGCCCATATCTTGAATAGTCGTCAATGAAAGTAATAAAGTACTCTATTCCTTTAAGTGTTTTTGTTCTAAAAGGTCCACAAACATCCATATGTATAATTTCAAATAAATCTGTGGATTTCTAACTCTTTGAAAAAGATTTATTACTCATTTTTCTTTTGATACATGGTTCCCGTATATTAAAATCATGAGTTTATTTGTGGTATTAATCCATTTTTACACATTCTGATTATCTTATTTTTATTTATATGGTCTAATCTTAAATGCCATAAATATGCACAATTTGTAGCCACATTCAAATAATCAGAAATAGATACTTTATTAATATCAATATTTAGTACATACATATCGTGATATTTCACGCCTTTCACTAATACATTACCCTTACTTATTACAATGGTTTTAGAGTTAAACTCAATTGTGTAACCTTTCTGATACTAAATTCCTACGAATACTAGGTACATATAATACATCATTAAGTAAAATAATAGAACTATTCACTTTAAATTTACATGTACCTTACCCCAAGATATCGCAATATGTGTTGTTGCCCATATACACTCTGTGCTCCTGTTTGTTTATCTTTGAGTTTGACAAACATATCTTTGTTCCTACATATATGTTTTGTTGCTGCAGAGTCAACCTATCATGAATCTGACGCTGGTTCTACTATCATTACTTCTAAAATTGTCATCACAATTAACTTGCTTTCTTGTGCTTTTCCCTTATTAAGACATTGTGATTTGTAATACATATTCTTCCCACACTTAAAATAGTTTCCAGTAAATGGCTTACTTTGTTTCTTTTTCAACCATTTCTTTTTCTTAAACTGTTTTGGTTTCATCTTATTCTATGTAGAACGTTTATTATGAGCCATCAATAAATTAGATGATTTATTATCTCTATTCCTTATTTTCATCATTTCTCTTTCAAGTACTAAAAGTACTGGAAGTGATGTCATTATTATTTCATTTCTACTATGTGTTAAAGAAGTAATAATGTAATCCCAAGATGAAGGAAAACTATTTAGTATGGTTGTAACTTGCATTTTATCAGTGAGAGGATGACTAACATCATGTAATACTTTTGCAATTAACTCCATTTGAAGTACATGATTGCCAATGTCATCATGCTTTTTCATACAAGTTTAGTTACACTTATCCAATAATAATTGTATATAAGTATCTGACCTTAAACCATTCTTAGCCTCAACTGCATCCATAATTGTTTTAGCAATTTCATAGTCTTCAAAGAGGGGAATGATATGATCATTCATATAATGTAAAATTAATGTTTTTGCCCATGCATTGTGTTCTTCCATATTCTCTTCACTTGGTTCGCTGCTCTCACTTCCATTCATCCCATTTTCTACACTTTTTGATAGCTTTGGTATTGTTAATATGTATAAGGTCTTTTTATGGGTTAGAAGAGAAGTTATATGCATTTTTCAAGATTGAAAATTTCTTCCATTCAGTTTTTCTATCCTTGATGGATCAATACTTTTCTTCGGTGCCATAAATAATAAACCTTAAAAAATTAATAACAAATAGAATGTAGAAATAATAAATGCGTTCCATTGTAAATAAATTAAATACAATAGTTCAATTGTGAAAAATTAAAATTATTAAAAATTTAATGGTAATAATAATCCTTAGAGTTAATCTAAGGTGGCAGCCTCAAAATTCTCTTATTATATTTTAAATAACGAGAATACTGAAAGTGGCGCCCCGATCGAGAATTTTCATGATCTTTCCTCGATGTTTGACATTTTTCAAAGAATTTTTGGTGATAATCTTGACTAACAAGTGCTTTATAATGTTTTTGCATGAAATTTAGAGCATAATGGCTTTTGAACGGACCAAATCGGGCTTGAAATGATCTCAAACGGTCTTAAAAGCCAAAATTGCCCCGAAACCGGTTCAAAAAACCGAGTAAACCAGTTCAAAACTTGGTCCAGAAGGTTGGTGGCTTGGTCAACGGCTCGGCTTGTGGCTTGGCTAGAAGGAGGTGGAATGTCACTATTTGAAGTAAACCGTTGCTTCTATTCAGTGGCCAAAACGACATTGTCGTTTGGCACTTTGGGCTTATGTCGTTTAGCCCAGATAATTTTGAATCTTGTGGATCGTTAGATGAAACGGGGTCTTCTTCCTCACGCTAAGCCTCTTCCGAAACTAAGAAACTAGTATCCTCACTTCCGTAAGGTGAAATGGTCATCGACGTTGAAGATTCCTACATGTTTCCGAGGTCTACGAACTCCGGCAATGGTGAGGAACTTTGGCGACCCCCCGAAACAATGATAATTGGTGATGAAAAATTGAAATATGCACTATTTCTTTGTGTAAAAATATTCTAATAATTTTCTTCAAAATAATAACTTATAAGATTTTGAAGGTTCCCAGTATACTCTAGGCCTCCCATTGTGATTTGAAAGAGTTTCTCCCTTGAATTTGAAAGTCTTTGAAGATGATTATAATATGCAAGTATGGTTGCCAAACCAAGCATTTATCGCCTTCTCAATGCGTGAAAAAATTCCCCCTGACATGACCAGGCTCTGATATCACTGTAGAATTATGAAAAACAAAGAGAAACGAAATTTTGGCAATATGGTGACACTCCCTTGAGGGTATTTGTCCCACAAGTTGGTGATGGACAAAGGGAATTAAGTGATTGCAATTGTGCACCAATGACCCCTATTTATAGGCCATCATGCACCGGTTGGTAAACAGTAGAATTATTGGTAACTCAATAGTTGGTAAATAACATAACCTTAAGAAATGACAACTTTTTGACTAAATTAGTCAAAAGGTTATCTTTTAACACTTCCTTAACCATCACTTGCCATAGGAACCATCACCATGGAGATGGTGTCATTCCAAGAGGTACATCGTTCGATGATTATACCCCTTAGAATTATAACATGATAGGTGAAGATTTAGCATTTCTAATCCTTAGAAACCAGATAGACTCTAAAGTTACGAATGTGCAAAAAGCTACTATGTACAGATGGGCATATTGCCATGTTTAACTACTATTTATGAGAGTTTTGCTTTTGTATTTTTTTTTTCCTAGGGGTAGGTGTGCGCACTGAGTGTTGATGTGTTTGCACGGTACTGTAGGCTTCAGAGCTACAATGCCTACAGTGCTATTTTCTTCAATATTTCTAATGACTTTAAAAAGAGGGTTCCCTTGCTGATCAGACTCTAATATTTAAGTCTTATTTTAAAAAATAGGAAAAATACACAAACCTAGCTTAAACTACCATCAAATTTGCAATGTTCCCCCAAACTACCAAAATGGTGCAATCTATCCTTATTTTTTTAAAAATTCAAGAAACAAATGAAGTACAAGAAAAACAAAAGTAAACAATAAAACCAAAAATTCAGAAAACATTAAACATGAGAACTTAAAAACCATGAACATGTAAAAAAACTAAAAATTTAAAAGTCAATTTTGCCATGTTTTATATATATATATATTTTCTGTTCTTTTATTTTTATTTCTCTTGATTTCTTTTTATTCGTTTTCAATTTTTAAAATTTTTAATTGTGTCAAATTTTAATTGTTTTATTTATTATTTATTTTATTTTTTTTATTGAAAAAGGATGAGATTGCAAATGTTTGGTACATTGTAAAGGAGAGTAGTTGGGGGCAGGGGAGGTACATATTTTGTATTTGTTGTGAATTTTTAGGAATGCTTGGTGATTTAGGAGTACATAGCCAAAACTAAAAGCTTGAGGGGACATGGTAGTTTGAGGGTGGTTTGTATACATTATAATTCTCAACTTGATAATTCCATAACTGTATGTAGTCAATGAACTATGTAAATATTATACAATCATTATTGCATCTTTTAGAAAATAAAACTTTGCAACACCACTATGTTCATTTTGGTGTATAGTCAGGTTTAGGTTGTGAACTCAGAGAATGATTGATAGGTTGTATAATTGCAAAAGTTATCCGTAAAGTTGTTCTTCTATCCCAGACATAGCCAATGTTCAATAATGATTCAGAGTTGCCAAGTATGTTCAATGATGATATGGTTCCATTATCCCTAAATGTTCAAATGTTGATCCAAATCCATTGAAACATAAATCTACAAAGAAATTGGTTTGTAATATTGTTGACTAAGTGGAGCAATATGTAGAAGCCATGGAGAAGGTGATTGAAATTACTGGATAGTATTGCATGCAATTAGAAGATAGTCTATGCCACCTCTCTATCTCTCTCTCTCTCTCTCATATCTGATTGAGATTCTGGTTTGCAATTCTATAGGTTAAACTAAAGCAAGGGTTGAAAACTGCTATGAGCATTTCTAGTGAGGGGAATAGGTAATCTGCAAGGGCTGACTTTAACACTAGTTATGACACACAAATACACAATGTAAGTTTATTTGTTGAAAGTAGTGCTTGGCAAATGCCTGTGAGACAAATTTTTTGCCACCCTTTAAGAGGCTCTATATTCATGATTGCTACATAAGAAAGCCAGTTTTGGAAGCTTTACAAAAATGACCAACCTTATTTCTCTCTTGTTTATAAGAACTTTGGTAGGGCTAGTATATCTGCTTGCATGTTTGTTGGAACCTTTTATGACATCTTTTTCTTTTGAGGTAATTTAACCTGTCAGTAGATCTCTTTGTCATAGTCCTAGACTTAATTAGTACTATTTATCATTACATTCACTAATAAAATTGTGTGCGCTGCTGAAATTCTTTATATGTTTACATTGTCCAGGTACTTTGGTAGCTCAATTTGCCTCCTGAAACTCCATTTCTGCTTGAAAATGGAGATATATATAGGGCTTGCAAACCTTGAAATATTCTGCCTGCCGATCAAAGAATTGGGACACCTGAGTCATTGTTCAAGGAATTGGTATGTCTTTGTTGTCTCAATGTTTTGTTTTCTGAATTTTCAAGAGCCTTAGGCTAGCTTTGGCTTGTAGTATCTTCTTTGGTGAAGACTAATTGTCATTCAGAGAGCTAAAGAAGCAGAATTCTTCAGGAAGAAGTTTGCAGGAAGTCAAGATGATAGGATTATGAGGGCAGAAGCTGAAGCAGAAAGATGGCTGAGCAACTGAAGAAAACAGAAGTTTCAGGTTGCATTTTATTTCACATTGTTAATTATATATTTATCTATTCTCTTCTACTGATTAAATTATCTTTGAATTAACTTACCCTCTAACATTAAACTTGTCACAGGCCCTCTCTGTTCAAATGCTAGCTATTTTGTTGTTATTCTTTTCTAAAGATAAATCAAGTTGATATAGCAAGAAACCTGTGAAGAGTATAGTTTTTCATACTTCTTTTCAGGATACTTCTTGATTAATATTAGTACATACCGGTAAGTAAAATACCATCAACATACAAGAGTAATATAAGACAACCACAAGAGGAATGATAAATAAATAAAGAGGAATCAACAATGCTACAATTAAAACCATAAGTAAGTAAGAAACTATCGAATTTATCAAACCATGCACGTGGGGCTTACTTTAAGCCATACAAAGTTTTGTTTAATTTACAAACATGAGAGGAGTGAGTTGAGTGGATAAAACTTAGAGGTTGTTCCATGTGGACGGGTTCATTGAGATCACCGTGGAGAAACGCATTCTTGACGTCCAGCTAACGAATATCCCAATGATTTTTAGAGCAATAGTAATAACAGTCCGGATAGTGCATGGTCGAATCACTGGAGAAAAGGTTTCATGATAGTTAATACCAGCTATTTGGTGAAAGCCTTTTGCTACTAAATGAGCTTTCAGCTGATCAAGTGTTCCATCTGCATTGAATTTGGTTTTAAAAATCCATTCGTAACAAATAACACCCATGGAAGAATCACAAGGAACAAGAGTCCCGGTATTGTTAGCATACAAGGCTTTCAGCTCATCAAGCATAGCTTGGGTCCACCCGAGGTGATGGAGGGCAGATCAGATGGTTTTGGGCTCTTTGGATATGATACTAAGATCATGGATATTTACATATTTAGGATTGGGTTTGTGAATACCAGCATTGGATTGGGTAATCATTGTATGTTGAAGAGGTAGAAGTGGGGTCGGTGTAGACGAAGTACATGGAGATGGAGGAGAAGGAGAGCTGTCGGGTGTGGATAAGATAGGGAGGTGGGGTTGCGGTTCAGGGGTGGGGGAGAGGATGGGTGCTGGTAATGGAATGTTTAGGTCAGAGAGAGGAAGATGTAGTGGGGGGAGGTGGGGCTGAGGGAGATGTAATCCAGATTTCAAATATAGACATAGTTGGTTCAGAAGGTGGGGGAAGGTGAAGGTTCTCAGGATGTTTATAAGGAAAATTAAGTTCATAAAAAATAACATGTCGATAAATGTAAGTACAATAAGTAGGAGGGTGATAGCATTTGTACCCACGATGGCAATCACTATATCCTAAAAAGACAAGTGGTAGGATTTTTGGATCAAATTTACTTTCTTAGTGTCCCAAGTGTATGGATAACATTTGGAGCAAAAAACACACAAGGGTCGATAATCAGGAAAAATGCCATAAAAAAACTAAGAAATGTGACTATAAATCAAGAGTAGAAGTGGGAAAACGATTAATTAAAAAGACAACAGTGGAAAAAGCTTTAACCCAAAAACATTTTGGAACGCCACTATAGAAAAGTATTGTTATACCAAGTTCACGGATAGTACGATGATGACGTTCCACTGTGCCATTTTGATCAGGTGTATGGGGGTAGGAAAACTGATGAATAATGTCTTGTTGTGAATGAAAGGTAAACTGAATGTTAGCGAATTCACCAGCCCCATCGGTTTGAAAGATTTTTATTTTAGTTTTATCGAATTTATGTTCTACATAAATTTAGAAAAAACATCAATCAAACAGACATAGTAAGAAAATTTACCAACATAAATAACAAGGGCAGGATCCCATAAATCACAATAAACTTTATAAAAAATAGCATGAGTTAAACTAGAAGAGTGTAAAAAATGAAATTTTCTTAATTTGCCTAACTGAGAACTTTCACAAATAGACTAAGTTTTATTGGTGCTAGAAATTTAAATAAGTCTTTTGGATTTAAGGACTTGAATAGCAAAGGCCTAAAGATGTCCCAAACACTTATGTCACACATCTCTAGAGACAATTTGAAAATGAGTTGAGAAGTGTGCTTCGTAAGGGGCGGATAAAGTGTAGAGATTACCCTTACGTCGCCCTCTCATTAGGATGTGGTTGGTCTCCTATTCCTTAACAACAAAACGACCACCATAAATTTACAGTTATAGGGATAATCATTGGTAAGTTGTCCAATAGATAAAAGATTTTTTACAAGTGCTGATATTAAAAGAACATCACATAACTTAATTCGAGTGGAACCAATATTTATGTACGTATCACTAACATGTGTAATAGCATATGAACTAACATCTCCATTAATGACAGCATCAGTATCAAAATAGTGACGTAAATTTTCAAACATACCTAAGTTACCTGTCATATGGGCAAATGCTCCAGTGTTTGCAATCCATTCATTTTCAAGAGAAAGATGGTCCAATGTCATAGTGGCTAATGCTTGAGGAATATCGTTAGGTTGGAACGAGTGATTAAATCTGTTCCAGCATTTAAGTACAACGTGACCCATTTTTCCACAAATTTAACATGTGGGTGGTGGGTCACGGGCCTTGGTGGGCTAATCACTGGGCTCACGTGTAGAAGAAGGCCCTTCTGAAGGAGCCCCTATGTGGAACTCATGTGTTTAGTGATTGGCAAGGTGGATCCCTGGCCCACGGGAAGAGATGCTGCAATTGGCCAACCACGGTGGTCCTTGAAGGTTGGCATACATGTCCGCTAGCCATAAAAAGCAAACAAAGGGTTAATATCATGAAGGGTTGTGCGGATTTCATACCCTTGAAGTAGTGGGAGGATCTTGACGTAGGATGGCATGAGAGGCTTTAGCATCAAGGTGGTGAACTGCTCATAGCGGGCATTGAGGCTATTTAACACAGAGAACACCTTCATCTTGTCAGCAATTGGACATCCGATTGAACCCAAGCTATCACATAAGCTCTTGAAGGTTCGGAGATGTTCTGCAAGTGGCGTAGTGGAATTTTTTTGAGGTATGTGAGTTGCTGAGTAAGATGAAATTTACATTCTTGTGAATCATGAGCATATGATGCCTTGAAAGCCACCTATACATGATCAGTAGAGTCCATCCCCACAATAAGGCCAAGTGCCTCTTCCGACAAGGCCAATGATCCACCCTTTGAGTAAGCAGTCTGATTTGCGCCATTAAAGGTAGTCTGGGGTTTGTTTTGATTTACCCGAGCCTGATGCTCCATCAAAGGGGGTGTTGAGTTCAGGATAAGCAGAGTCCTCACAGAGGAGATGATCTACTAAATCTTGGCTTTCAGCCAAGGCTAGGAGTTACTCACACCAAAGTGGATAATTGTTGTTGTTGAGTCATAGGGTAACAAAGTTTCCAACGTAGAGAGCAATGGTGGCTATGGAGGAAGACTCTTTTTGCTCACACGGTCTCTGATACCATAAAGACAATAAAAACTCAAGGAGTTTGACAAAATGTCTTAGTCATCGTGAGTATGCCGAGAGTCTACCATTGCTCTTTATAGTATCATTACATCAATATAAGAGATATTGTACTATTGGAGACTAGATAAATAAGGTAACTTTGCAGAAATATAAAGTTGACAAAATGGGGAATTAGCCGTTGCATGAGGAATCAAGAGGATCTTCAGCCAATATGGTTTTGGTAGTTATTGCCGTGATAGAGGGTTTTCATTTGGTAAGTCTTCATGGCCATGGATGATATGTTAATGTTATTAGATATATGTGTTTTTGTTACTAGTACTTTCTTAGTCTTGAGAGAGTAATGCATTGTTGATAACATATAGCAACATCAAAAAGCAAAATACTAAGAAGCATGCAACTGAAGCCAAAGCTACGACAACAGCTGAGTGAGAAAAATTTCATTACAAGACTTGAAACCAGCAGCCAAGCAGGGGTATAAAATTACAAGTAATGGTTCTTGCTGCCTCCAACAGTGACCACTCCAAGGTTAGCAAACCCATAATAATACATTTTCTTTAAGATCTGAACATCAAATTTTACTTTAAGTGCGCTTTAGTGATACATTTTTATCACCCCACGAGGATAGGATACAATGTTACTCACATAGAAAGCAACACTGATAGCTAACACAAGAATATTTATCTTTATTTTGTTTTCAGATTTCGTATAAGGTGAACACTAATGAGATTGATGATAAAAGTGAAATCTCAGGTTGAGTTGGTTGTGCCACCTAAATTTGCTCAAGTTGAAGAAAGAATAACTTTTTCGGGAATTTGAATGTGAACCTGATGATGTTTTAAATTCTAAAAAAAGGTCTTGAAAAAATTACAAGTGGATCTACACACTAACATGAAACTAGTGGCTTACTACAAAAATATTCCATTAACAACATCAACCAACGTTTGCACAGTTTCATCCATTGCCAGTGGGCGAATAAGCTAGATAGATTTCTTGTTAAAGAATTTTTGAAAACAAATAAATTTCTTATAACAAAAAGACCCCTAGATTTTGAAATGTCATTTGTATAACTATTGGTCATTGTAATTCCATAAACAAAAATGCTATATACAACCGGCTGGGAAACCCCCCGCGTAACCGAACCCACTTGTTATAAAAAAAATTATTTTTTTACATCTCACTCTTCGTTTCGCTTAACTCCATACATCTCTATGTTTGTTCCTCAAAAGTCTTAGCTAAGGAGTGTGTTGAGATCCTTCTCTCCCCTTCTCTCCCTCTTTGCAAATGATCTCCAGAGTGCCTCTGCCATGGTTACTTTTCCTTGCTCTAGGTGTGTCTCTCTTTTCCTTCTTATTTTTCTTTTAATGTTTCTTTATTTTTTTCGTTTGGGACTTTTTTGTTTCGATCCTTGTTGTGTGAATCTAATGAAATGACTTGTGGGTTTTCCTTTTGGTTTGGGAGCATTTGATCTTGAGTGGAATGCGCACAGGAGAGAAATGTAGAGGGAGGAAGAAGAAAGGTAAAAAAAAATTGATAGAGAAAGATAGAAGAAACGAACGAACATAAGTGTTAAAAAAATTAATTTTTTTTATGAAAAGTAGCGCCGGTTGCGCGAGGGTTCTGCAAAGGCAGTTGCAAGTAGTGTTTCTCTTCCATAACTGTAAAGAGTACATCTTCTTTATATATATAGCAAACAAAGTGTTCAGCTAGAAAGAGGATACTATACAAGGAATACAAAACAAGTTGATTTTGGAGTGACAAAACAAAATTCCAAAACCAGACCTAATGGGGAGGTAAGGTATTTCACCCTTGCTTGTGTATGTCAAGGCACGCCTATAAACATTGAATATTCTTAAATTGAAATCGATGGAACATGAAGGTTGTAAGGTAATGATCAATGCCATATTGGGTTTTGAATGAGAGTTTTGCTCAACTCATCTTGTGTTTAAACACACTCATGCTCTTAGTCCTAGAAAAGCAAGATATATTAGATGTCATAAAAGTTGGATGAGCTGATGAAGAGAATACTAGAATTCAATTGACTAGAACTACAATTCTTGCCTTACTAAGACAAAAGAGCACGAGAATCTCACATTTGGAGAGAGAGAGAGATGCATGTAATTACATACATAATATTAGATTACTTCAGCTTGGGATTAGGAAGCACTACAAAACTACTTCATGAGAATGCATGCGCAAATTGATGGTTTCTATTATATGATGGACGTTGATGATGAATCCAAGTTGCAGAATGTCTTTTGGGCGGATGCTCGTAGTGGAGCTGCATACGAATTTTTTGGGAATGTTCTAACTTTCAGTATGAAATACTTAACCAATACATACAAAATGCCATTTTCTCCTTTTATGGGAGTTAATCATCATGGTCTATCAATTATGTTTAGATGTGACTTGATCTCCAGAGCGGATACAAACACGTTCATATGGTTGTTTGAGTTGTGGCTAAGTGCACGAATGGCTGTGCACCAAAATCCATAATAACGGACCAAGATAAACTATGCAAAATGTGATTGCAAAGGTATTTACAAAGTCCCAACACTAAAAGGACATTCGTGCTGATCAAGTTAAAGTGTGAAAGTTCAATTTTTACACATCATCTGGCTAATCAAGTTAAAGTTGTGGATGAATTCATTAAAAGGGAAAACTATGTTGTTCACTTTTGAAGAGTGTGAAGTAACCTGCATATATCAATAGTTTGATTTCAAGGGCATTCTAAGGATGAGTTGACTTCAAAATACATCCTTGATAGGTGGAAGAAGGACTTGAAACGAGATTACATGCTCGTCCAAAGTAGTTATGATGATTTTCATTGTAGCCCAAATGCACACATAATGAATAAATTGAAGAAAGCTTTTTACGATATATCTTTAGTTGGATCAAATAATGATGAAGGTTGCTTGAAGTTAACGACTTAATTAGATAAGCTTTAATGACTTAATTAGGTAAAGTGAAGTTGGAATGGGCTGAGGTGCAACCAATGTGTGATAGTAGTATGCCAATTGATAATCGTTCCATTGAGTTATTAGGGGTGACAAAGGGCCAAGAAAAATTATGAAGTTCTATAGTGGCTCGAAGTAAGGGGAGGCCAGTTTTTAAGCTAAAACAATAATATGTTGAAAAGGCAGTGAATCGATAAAAATTAAGGAAAACTCAACAGTCTTGTCAAAGGCATAAAAATCCATGTACATATATGTATTTGTATTTTGTATTTATGAGCATGTTTTATAACTTATTGGCATTAACTCTTCGTCTTGAAATTTTGAACAAAAGAATAGGCCGTGCCTAAATACAACTATAGTAGCAAGGCTTAGCTTATTAGCTTGGATGGGTTTGATTTTCCTACACAACCTCTACTACTCAATTAACTGCGATATTGTTTGCAAGTATTTTAAATATAATATTTCTTTGAAGTATATTAATTTTAGTTGTCTTCTCTTGTTAGGTAAAACCGTCTTATCAACTTTTGGATGAGTATAACTTTTACTAGTCTCCTACAAATCAAGATGTAAATGTTGAGATTCGTATGTATAGTATTCCAACTTATGCCTGAACTTTAATTTTATTTCAAAAAACACAATTACTTATGTAACAATATAATGCGGGTTTGGGATTGTAGACCAATTCTTGATGGGAATATGCCATGTACATAAGTTGTAAGACGCATAAATTGTTATTTTGAAAGAAGTTGTTTATTAGATCTTGAAAACTATTATTTTGCTAGATCTTCTAATGTACATTTTTAGGCCGATAAGATGCAATACATATGCATTTTGTAAGATACAAGTAATATATTAAAACTTATATGGATGAAGGAGTATTACATAAATTTTGGTATTTTTTTTATTGGAACTTTGGAATGCATGTGTTGTTCGCTTGGCAGGTGTGCTTTTATTAGTCACAAAGGTTACATACTTGCACATGAACTGAACTTGAACTTTTGAATACAATAGTTTATTATGAAATGCTCTTACAATTCATAATTACATCAAGTCATTTTTTATTTGGTGGGCTAAATTAAAGGAACAATCATATTAGTACAAAAACAAAAAACATATTATAAGTGCAACCCTATATCTAAGCATTAGAATTTTTATTTTTCATATTTCGTATTCAATCTCTCCTTGATGCTGGGTAGCTTCTATTTCCATTGTTGACATATACTTAGATACCGCTTGCTCAACTGGTAGATGATTCTGAGTACGACTAATTGTTCGTTCATTACTTGGAGATGTTCTAGTATAGCCATACTGTATTCAAGGCTTAGGATCTAATCAGGTAAAAAACTTGCATGATTGGCCATATTGCAAAACAAAATAACAAACATATAGGTTATGTTTGCTTTCCAACCACAACGACATGGTTAAAAATATGGCATCGTACCTATCAATTCTTACAAATAAAAAATCCTCAGTCATAATTTGCACCCTTATGACAAGTCTTTAGGCTTGCTTTCATACCACAACAACATATTGGATCATCAGACGTTAATCTAGAAGTTGAGCTTAACACAAAATTTGTGGACATTTTACGCTACCAAAGCTTTCACACAACAAAGCATGCACTAGCCAAATTAAACTAAAATAAAGAAAATATAAATGCTGGCCATTGATGTAGTGTAATGCAACAAATGTTGGCCAAGTAATTTGTATGTTAATTAGTTCAAAATTATCATAATTCTTCATTTAACAGGGAACCTAAAGCTTTTATTTCCAGGCCTTTGTCAAAAGTTAGAAATGATTACTATGATTTCAACACAGTCAAGACTCAAAATGAGTATCACATACTTTCAGTTGGTTTTTGAGAAATTTAAAATTATCATCCACAACCATGTTTTCAAATGAAAGCACTTCATATATTAATTGAATGGATAAGATACCATCAACCATAATACGCATTGACACTGGAGATATAGCGTTTGATGTCAAAAGAGATTAATACATATTTGTTGTAGGTAATGTGAAACCAAGAGACTTTCAATTGCATCAGAGAGTTGAATGATGCTCATAAGGCATTAGAGAAGTTGATTGAAGAGGCATTATGCAAGAAGAACTATGATGATATCTCATGCATAGTTGTAATGTTCTAGTAAAGATGATCCGCTTGGTCTTGCATGGCATATAAGCCTTCAATTAGTTGCCCAAATAAACCAACCTACACTGGAATATAACCTTGCTTTTAATCTTGGCATCCTTTTCAATTTCCATACAACAAATTTATAAGCGATGAGCCCCAATAACCTCTCTGATAGTTGAGCCTTACTCTCAACCTTTGATCGTGACTCCTTCGATACACAACAAAGAATTAACTTTGCTCTATTTTGGATTTTACTTATTCTATGCTGGACATTTCTCTTTTTCGTTTCAACTTTCTGAAGTAAAACTAAGCCATTATCACTCCCTTCGTCTTCTAATGAAAATATTTGTTCCCACAATTGTCATCATTGCCTTCTACTCCGAGATGAAGACCACTTTTGGAGCAAGGATACATTCCTCTTACTAACATTTAGACTATCTCGTTTTAAATTGATTTATGTTTGGTTGTTGAGAAAATTTTCATGCTCTATTGATCAGGAAAGATCTTTGGATTTGCAATTTCTTTTGTCTTGTTGTTAAGGGAGAGATTCTTTTATTGAAAAAGAACGGTATTTCAATCTTGAGGGTGAAAAATGCAGCTTTATGTAAACATTTGTTTTCTATTATAAAGAAATTTTCTTGATTTGATTAATTAAGCGTGTTTACTTTGGTTACATATAGCCAATGTCATGAGAGTTTCAGCTTGAGGAATGAGAGAGGAAGGGAGAAAATCTGACCAAAGTGTCATCCTCTTATTGGAGAGTGCAAATTTCATATGCACATTGTGTCTGATCCCCAAGGTCTCTCCTATGTTATAAGGAAGAAAAAAAAAAAAAAAACGTGCCATGTGGGTTGGGTTCTAGACGAGTTGTTGATAAAATATAAGGGTATAATTATCCTTAGACTATATGGAGCACCTGAAAACATCGTTTCAATCGAATATTAGTACATGTTTGGTTATCGGAGCAATTGATGCCTCCATTGTTTTACGAGTTAAAGTAAAACACCCACACTCAACATCATTGAGGCACCAGACAAATTAAAAATATACTGGCAACTTTGTAAGTGAAGTTGGGTTTGAATGTTTTATGAGTCAATTGAAGGCTATATATTTTATTTTCTCTTTGATGAATAGAAAAAATTCTATTCCCAAGAGAGATTTGTTATAAAGTAGCCACAGTAGCAGTGCACAAAATGCACACTCTACGTGGCTGCTCTTTTTTCTCTACGTATCATCGAGTTTCCAAAGAAGACCCCACTTTATCCCTCCCCTTCATCCTCCTCTTCGTTCTCACAGAGGCGCCACTGCTCCTCCAAGTCGCCCTCCAACTCACGTCATCGCTGATCCAACCTACTCCAACTTGCGTCACCGCACATCCCACTCTCTAATGATATGCTGCCTCCTGGAGCACCAACTAGCCATTCATGCCGAGATCCAGGCAGCCACGCTCGACCCGTCACTAACTGCTCCATCAGATAACCTCACCGTCGGCCAACACTATGGCTACAACGACGACGTTTACAGGATCCCCTCGCAGGCCAACTCGGACTTCACGTCTCCCTTTGACTCCACGCAAATGGTGGAGTTTTCGTCCCAAATGGCCCCTTTCTGCCACCGCCTGACGAGATGCACTAGGAAGGGGGTTGCGATTCAGTGCAAATGGGGGAAGGGGGTGCGATTCAGTGGGGAGGAGGAAATCAAACGTGCAGGGGTGGGGGGAGAGCAGACGGGAACATGGGCTGGGGATGGGGGAGAAATCAAACATGGATTGAAATATGAGAGAGTGAATGTTGCGGAACGTGGTTTTGTTACATTGAGTTTTTTGTCATTTCACTTGAGCCAAGTTGGGTGTGCGTCGGCTGCTCTCCAAACAGTGGCTGCTCTCAAGAATGTTTCTTCCCAAGAAGACTTGGTGGTAGTATATATACTGAATATTATTGATGTGACAAGATTTAATTTTTTCTATAAAATTTATAAGTTGATGTGACAATCCCATGTGGTACTACAAGAACATTACAACTATTCTAATTACTGCAAATACTTGCAAATAAGCTCAAAAGAAAAAGAAATTATAAACTGCCGTAGCATTAGCATATGAGTTTATGCCAACTTCATAATCCCATATTAGTATCGAATATTTAAAATGACAATACTAAACAACATCATAATTTGTTGGTCAAGCCTTTATCCAATCTTAGAAAGGCTATGTTGGGAGAGAAAGATTGTGGTTTTGTAGTTTAAGTTAATGCTAGTTATCAGCCTAAATTGTGCAACTTGTGTAAGCTGGATAGAGATTTAGATGTGGTTTGGATAATGAGTTGAGATAAGATGAATTGAGATGAAAGTTGAAAATTAAATAAAATATTTTTAGAATATTAGTTTTTAATATTATTATTGTTTTTGTATTTGAAACAATTGAATTGTTCATTATATTTGTATGAGAATTTGGAGAAGTTATAATGATAAGGTGAGATGAGATGAAACTTATGCTATCATACTTTGAAGTAGTGGATAAATCCTAGCTTAACGTGGTCTCCTTTGATCACATATGCTTCCATGCATAGCATATTTTTTGCAGTTAGATTTGCACATATTTCACTTGCGACTTATATCTTCAATGACAAGGGAATGGGGGATCCACTTGTTGCAGTGTGAAAAAATGGTTTACTGTGAGGACTTCACAACATTGATACCGTATGGAACTGTCTTTATTTGATGTTTCTTATATTTTAAAATGTGTATTTTATAAAGTTCTCAAGATATTCTATCCTAGCTGTGTCAAAATCTCATTGAAACACTATCTCTTTTTTTCTCCTGTTTGTGTAAATATAAAATGGGAAAAGGTTAAAATAGGTTTCTATTTATCACATAGGCTAATGTCCCCTGAGAAGTTTAGAGTTCTGCATTAGTTTGGAGAGAACAAATGTTCTATGACAACGATGCTTTTTCTTCTTTATTTTCTGCCCATGTTGGTCACATTTGTTCTTAGATCTTGATCAACTTCACTAATCCTTTACCAATCACTTATGTTTTGGGTTATAATTTATCATCGCCCATAGAGTTCCTTTTAGCAAAGCAATAACGTGTTTAATCTACTATCAAGGGTGGTGGCAAAATGATTTTTGAGTTACTGTCAAGTGGTTTAGCATGTACTAGGACTTGAGTACAAATCCAAACATGGATTCACCTCATACTATTAGTATTAGCCAGCTAAGGATTCATTAAATTCTCTAGTAGGCCTAGGGTCTAAGTTATGGTTCAAAATCTGACTTAGGCTCCTCTTGTTCGGTTCCCAATGGGTAGGGTGCCATTATGGTCACAACCAGGTAGGGAAGCCACCTCCAGTTGCCCTTGCCCTTTTTTATTCATAAAAAACTTGTTTAATCTACAAATCCTTCTGATATAGGCATCCTTCTTTGTGTGGGCAGCCTCCTTGGGAATGCCCTCACATTAGACAACTAAATTAAACATCGAATTATAATCTTGTATTGGTTCTTTTTGTGTAAGAAGAGTCTATTGATTGTCTGCTAATTCATTGTGAGATTGTCATGACCTTGTCGAATGAATTCTTTGCTAGGGTGGGTTTAGCTTGAATGATGCCAAGAAGGGTGATTAGTCTCCTAGCTTCATCAAGGGTCTTCATGGCACTCAAGGAAGATGGGTTTCGATTTGTCTTTGGTGATGTCTTTGGAGTAAAACGAGAAAAGTTTTTAAAAAAATCATGAGCGATCAATGGATTAACTTAGAACTTAATAACGGCTGATGGATTGTCAAGCTTTTGAGGTCTCGTCACATCTCTAAGAATAATTATGTCTACTCTTTCTTATAGTCCAGCGTTTTCCAACGCACCATATCGAACATCCCATGCATCCTTCTGGCCTTAAAGATGCTCTGAGGCAATGGTTCGAGAAAAACCTATTTAATATCACGCTTGCCTATACCATGCTACATTGCAGCGCGTGTAAGAATCTTATTCTTTTTTTCTTTT
>QEOT01004049.1:46340-88625 GCA_003123785.1 Pterocarya stenoptera
TTTTTTTTTAAGTAAAAATTTGGACCATTTCTTTTCTTTCTTTTTTCTACCCACCCTGTACTGCAGGCCGGGAGGGACACACTTACAGGCCAGGGGTCGGGATCCCGTTAGGGCTAGAACTCCGACCTCCAACTCCAACTTGGGTCGGAGGTCATTTTGGGTTCTCCGACTCCAAATCAGAGCAGATTCCAACTCCGATCGGAGTAGCCAGCGTCAAAGTCAGAGCGTCAGAACCACTAACATTAGGAGAACACATAGAAAACAAACAACTCATCCCGTCTGGTCCCCAAGAAATTGCAGGGGTAAATAGAAACCCATCAGGAAATCATATAGATCCAAAATTTTCTCGAGAACCAAATGGAATTCAAATACGAGAGAGAGAGAGAGAGAGAGAGAGAGAGAGGAACCCAGGACTAGCGCCATCGCCTACAAGCCTCACATTCCAGCAGAAAAAAAACATGGAAACGCCAAAAGAAGGGAGCACAACAAGCAAAACTAACCTTTACGCACTGAAAGCTCACGAAGGGACTACTTCCTTTCAATATAGCTACGAAGTCAGCAATTTCTTTTAGCAAGAATGCACCCCGGGATAAGAAAGGTGAGATAAGAACAATTCTTAACCTCTACGACCTGGCTTTAGGCAACAAACGTCTAGGACTCCCAATGCTTTTCCGCAAGTCCAAAATGTCAACATTCAGAGAGATAAAAGAAAAAGTGTGATTGGGGCTAGGACTTTCTCGAGAAAGCGAGGAGAATGGAAGGATCGAGAGGTTAGCATTAGGCAATTGGGAGATATAGGAGAATGGTTAGGGTTTTTGAGGATAAGTGCGTGGAGAATAGAAAAGGAAGATGTATATCTTAAATCTCTTATTGGCCCCTTCTTGAGAGCTAGTCCCAGTTCTGTCCCACTACCCTCCCTCTCGATTTCCTAGTATTTTGACATATTATTCAAAGTTTGGAGTTCCGATATGTCTGACTCCGACTATTTTTTACACAAAAGCTCCGACTCCGAACTCCGAATTTTTCGACTCTAATGGAGTCAGAGCAAGTGTCGGACGGAGTCGAAGTTACAAAGTTTTTGCCCAGCCCTAGCCCTTGTTGCCCAGGCCTAGCCCTAAAACCAACTTTGCTCCTTAGAGTTGGAGTGGATAAAAAAACTACACCCAAATACCAAACATACGTTCAAGAGGCCTAAAACACAACAAAAACATATTCGATGTTTCTCTTTCTAAAACATAGAGAGGACACAAAGTATGTGTAACACAAACAGAGCAGAGCAGAGCCTGCTCTAGGGAATAGTCATCGATGGCCCAAACTAGACAAATCATCAATGTTCAATCTTAGCAGATTCCATAACTAACAAGAAAACCCTAGAAAGGGGCAAGGAGGGAAAGAAAGAAGATCGGGAGATCATAAGGCTTCACTATAAGTGGCCCCACGAGGCTTTACTAGTGAGGAAGAAGCCGATTTGGTGCAGGCCATGGGGCATAGGGAAGTCGGGGGTAGAGAGAGAGAGAGAGCACAGTATGTCATATGGAAGTGAGTGAGACCAAGGCAAGTCATTATTATAACCAGTTTATTTCAAACGCTAAATAGTTACCCTTTCAACCAACAATCGACACCAAAAATAAGTTGGTACAAGTAACATGGCAATTGTAGATCACACCAGCCATACAAAAGTTTTAAATACTAAGATAGTTAGCCTTTAAACCAAAGATCGACACCACAAATAAGTCGGTACAAATAGCATGGAAATTGTAGATCAAACCAGCCATACAAAGGTTTCAAATACTAAGATAGTTAGCCTTTCAACCAAGAATAGACACCAAAAATAAGTTGTACAAATAGCATGGCAATTGTAGATCACACCAGCCATACAAAAGTTTCAAATACTAAGATAGTTAGCCTTTCAACCAACAATTGACACCAAAAAGAAGTTCTACAACCTACATGGCAATTGTAGATCACACCACCAATATGGTTTATCCTGTTATTTACATATAAAAAAGAGCATAATACACAGAAAAATCAACTCTATACACACACGGTTTATCCCATTATTCATGTATATAGTTGATGGAAGCACAATGAAAGAAGCAAAGGCTATGTTCTTACCAACTCAAGAAGAAAATGTGAATCTTGAGAATATAACTCGTGTGAAAGACAGTGAAGTGCTCTCCCTAGGCGAGCATGCTGCTTCTTCAACATGCTACCCTCAATGTTAGAAAGATTTGGATCCAGACCAAATTCATCCCGCCTGATAGATTCAATGACCATGGCTGCGTTCTTATGTTCATCAAGTTCAGGCAAATTCATCTGACCAGAGCCAATTCCATCAAAAACGTCTAATCCATCGGTTGATTGACAAAGTTGAGTGTAATCTTCATTATGACCATCTGTCACAGCAGGTACATTCATATTTGCTTCAGGAGTGGAGACCTTGCCCAACATATCTTGCATATTTTTTGAGCCGATGCATTTCTCAGGCCCAGCAGCTTTCAAGCATGAAGATCCACGTGAGAACACATCAGTAGGATCGCTGGAACAAAAAGCATGGTAATCATCAATCCACTCCACAATACCGAGAGACAATCCTACTTCATGCAGCATGATACGCTGCTCTGTTTGGTTGCATTCGGACAGAATGGCTGAAGCAGGATCCTTGACAATAGATCGCATTCCAGAAAGTAAAACATCAGCAGCAAAACCACGAAACTCAGTGGGGAAATAGCCTAGGCAATCAAGGACAAATCTAGATATGAGGGGCACTACTTTATCAATTTTGAATAAATTCATGTGTAATTCACTACTCAAATTACTAGTAGAAGCTTCATCAACCATTTTCCATCTACTGCTTCCTTGCATGAGAGAGTTCCAACCGTCATTTACTTCAATAGTCTCCAATGAATTTTTAAAAATAACTTCAAATGCATGGCGTGTATGACATTTTAAAAGCGACAAGGGCACATGTTTTTCTCCCCCAGCCAATGAGAACAGAGATAATAGCTTCACTGCTATTTGGAAAGAGCATCCTTCAAGTGCAGCTTCCAGGTACGAATCCACTGTAGCTGAATGATCCAAGCGGATGACCTTTCCATCTTTAGTCACTAAAAATAAAAACTCTTTCGTGTTGACTTCATTCAACAGCCATGTTAAAAGAGGACCAAGAGAGGGGGCAAATATGAGGTCCCAATGGGTCCACAAGTTTAGATCTGACAACATCGGGGCCCTACATAAAACTTCAATTGCATCCTTAGACGTAACAGATTTAAGGGCTCCAGTTTTTTGGTTGATGTCAATTCTCACCTTGGTGGTTTCCAATGAATCATTTTCATTATAGGCTGACAAGTCTCCCACATGACACATTCCAAGTAGTGTTACAGAAAAGATGACAGCTTTAGAGATTGCATTGCTCTTATGCTTCCCCACAATATCTAGAAAATCAGCCATACAACCTCTTTCCAAAATTTTGAAACTGATCAACGGAAATTGCCTCGTAAGCAGTGAAGAAATCATCTGTTTGGTCATTATTTCATCTCCCCATAAGCCATTCAAAGCTTGTGATACTAAAACAACCAACTGATGCTGGAGCATGCAAGCCTCCAGAGGGGATTGTTCACATATATCACCTATCAAGAACTTGTATATCTGATCAGGTAGCAAAGAGGCATGCTTTTCTAGGAACATTAAAAACTCCCCATAACCAAGGGACTTAAATGTCTTGACACAAAATTGCTCCACCAGCCAAAACTCACAATGATAAAGCTTCCTCAAGAGGATGATTCTCCTTTCAAGGAGTGATTTACCATAGCTGTTGATATCATAATCAAGCTCAAAATATGTTGATAATTTACTGATAATGTCTTCAACAGCAACCCCTGTAAGAGTAATGACACGTCACAATAAGGTCTATATGTTATTAGAAATGCTAGGATATGGAGACGCAGAAAGGGTCAAAATATTCATGTCTTCCAAAATTCACTTAACAAGTATATATTATCAAATTATACCCACTAGGCCAAATGAAAATATGCCTTTTATATTGGTGAATATCAAAGTCAAACATAATCTTCCTAGGACTTTGAGGCATGTATATACATAAGTGGCATCGTGACAAGGAACTTTGGAGACCGTACAAATGCAACACGTTAGTTATACCCTATACCTGTGTAATGTGCCCATATCATATAGATCAGATAAATTATTGGCTTTTTCACCAATGGAACGTGGCCCCTAGAAATTATTTGCACCCAAGCTTAGTCGTGGGGGGGTGCATACGCCCAAGACAAAAACCCTCACCACGTGAGCCAACCCTAGGGGTTAGCTTTCAGTAAAACTATAAATACAAGATAGTGCAAAATGTGTAGTACAGTTGTACAGGCCCCAACATTTTAGTCCCTTTTTTCTGTATTTTTTTTTTAAAAAATGTTAATTTGGCCAATTTAAAGTTCATTTGGCAATTAAAACAATTACACCCTCTCCCTCCAAAAAAAGTGAACACTACTCACTGTGTATACGCGGCATGTGATCATCAGCTATGATTGGTGCATCCTTAAGACTAGGTTCAACATCAATGATCTCATATTCAGAATATTTTTCGTTACATGTCTTCGTCAATTCATTCTGACTTATGGCTTGGAACGCATCATATATACTATCCCACATTCCAAATTTGATGGATGAGACCTGCAATATGGAAAAAGGAACTAAATCATAACATGTGATCTCGTATAGAAGCATCAAGGATCATAATATGAGACAGTATTTACTGATCAAAAACAAACTTCCGATCAATAATATGAGACAGTATGTAGACATATCAAAGATTCATAGGTGAGTCAGTACATGCATGCAAACAGAAAACATAAAAGATGATTAATAAAATGAAGCAACCCTAACAAACAGAAGATACATTAAGTTATAGCACCTATACCATCTGGACTCGAACAATGACCTTTGTTCTGATACAAATGTCATTAAACGCATACTTTACATGGAATACGTAAGTAGATGAGTCATAGACAATTATACAAGCAAGTAGGTTTCTCAAGGCGCAATCTGAAATTTACAAGAGCATGCAACTACAGTTAACAATGCCTCCTGTATGCTTCTGCACGTGAATACTACAAGAGTAGTTGTGACTTTGATAAAACAAGCTCCAAGTTTGTCCCCAACATTGAGGTCAATCCTTTTTCTAAGCACTTCAAATTTGCTTAAACCTCTAATGGTTTAGAGATGAAAAAACTTAGCAATCAACCTACATTTCTAAAGGGAAAATGCTACTTAGCCCCCTCAATATTACTGCTCAAAGTTAACGCTCGAGTTTTTTTTTTTTTTGCTTAATGGTTAAGGAAGTGACTATTAGTGAAGTTGTATATTTTTTTAATTTTTTCTTAATGGTTAATGATGTTAAAAAAATGTTTAAAAGAAAATGAAAAAAAAAATTGCACTGGAGGTGCGCCCAGCGGTAAACGCTGGGCGGCCGACTAGCACCGTCCTTTCTAAAGTAAACAAGCAGAATCATGTTGAGAGTTGTTTATTTTCTTAGTTGTACTGTAGCATTACTGTAGCTTTTACTGTAGCATTTGTTTAATGTATTTTTTCCCTCAAGTGTATAAATAGGAAAGTGAATAGAATGAAAGAATTAATTCAGTGAAAATATTCTATTATTCAACATGGTATCAGAGCATTATGCTCTTGGGCTGTTAGGGTTAGGTCAGTACTAAACTGTGTTTCACGGAGGCAGTGTACTGAAGGCAGCGGTGAGGAAGTAAGAATGAGATTCGAAGTTGGGATGATGCAATCGACCTAGTAGTGTGGTTACTGAGGTGGAATTGAAGCATCGGAACTCTCTGTCCTTCCCAAGCATTGCGAGTTCGTGTCGAGGAGCACGTCGGAGCACTGTCGAGGAGCACGTCGAAGCACTCGCATCACAGTAGCTCAGAGAAGCTCGTCTGAGCCCAGAGAAGGTCACCGGCATCCTGCAACGGCGTCGAGAAGCTCAGAGGAGCTCTCTGGTTCTCCTCCCCGGCGAGGTTCAGGATCGGCGCCGTTGAAGCCTAGGGTTTCTTCAAAACTCGGACGAGCTGTCGCACGGAGAAGAAGACAGGCCTAAACGACCTGTCGGTTTTGACTCTGGACTAAACGACCTGTCGTTTAGTCCAGGCAGAGGCTAAGCTGCAAACGGCAAACGACCTGCCGTTTATGAGGTAAAAAAAAAAAAAAAGGAGCTATTTGGTTGGTTTCATTCAATGGCTGATCCAACAAAGAGTGGAGGACAGATTAGTGGCAATAGAGTAGAAAGCCAAGTGGCTTACGTGAATGAAAATCCAACCCTCCAAATATCAATTGTGAAATTAGATGGGCTAAATTATTTGTCGTGGTCCCAATCTGCACTCTTGTATATTAAGAGCAGAGGAAAGATAGGATATTTGAATGGCAAGATTCCCGAACCAAAGCAGGATGATCCTGCTTATGATAGATGGGAAGCTGAAAACTCCACAGTTATGTCTTGGTTGCTACACTCTATACAACCTGACATTGGTAATGGTTTTCTACTTCTCCGCACTGCAAAAGAGGTGTGGGATGCAGCTGCCCAGACCTTTGCAAAGAAAGGGAATGCGGCTCAAGTCTATGCATTAAAGCAACAAATTCATGGGTTGACCCAAGGTGAGTTATCTGTGACTGCCTACTTTCATCAACTACGGACTTTGTGGCAAGAAGTAGATTATTATCAGAATTTTCAGACGGAGTGTACTGCTGATTTTGTAAAAATCCGGAAGATAATAGACGATGAACGTATTTATGCTTTCCTTGGAGGATTGAATGAAGAGTATGACTCAGTTCGGATTCAAATCCTAGGAAAGGATCCTCTACCAGCTCTCCGGGAGGTCTTTTCCTATGTTCAAAATGAGGAGAGTCGTCGTGGTGTGATGCTTCATTCTCTTCCCCAGGATCGATCTGCCCTGTTTACTGGTACTCAGCGTATTGATAGGCCAAGTAGGGGTCGTGATGGGGGAAAAAATGTTGACACTACAAGTGAGAAGGATAAGTTATTTTGTGATTATTGCAATAAACCACGACACACTCGAGAGACTTGTTGGAGACTTCATGGTCGTCCTACGAGAGGTAGAGGAGGTCGCTCTGGCGGTGGTACTAGGCCTCGTGCTAATCACACTCTGACTGTAGACTCTACACCTACTATGTCTACGTCTGGTCCTTCTACTTCAGACCCTGGAGGGCTTAATAAGGAAGAAGTAGACATACTCCGTAGGCTTATGTCTAAGCTGGACTCATCCACCACTGCATCATCCTCTTTTGCTCACTCAGGTAATTTAGCCTCATCTCTAAGTGCATCCTCTGAACATAATGATCCCTGGATAATTGATTCAGGGGCATCTGATCATATGACGGGTTTATCATCTCCTTTTGCCTCATATCACCTCTGTTCAGGCAGGGATAAGGTTAGAATTGCTGATGGATCCCTATCCTCTGTGTCTGGTAAAGGTTCAATTCCTGTGACTGAGTCTTTGTCTCTTTCAAATGTTTTACATGTTCCAAACTTTACAAATAATCTTCTCTCCATTGCCCGAATCACTCTTGCCTTAAATTGTCGAGTGATTTTTTATCCTAACCAGTGTTTTTTTCAGGACCTAGCCACGGGGATGATGATTGGCAGTGGTAGCTTGAAGGATGGTCTTTACTATCTGGATTCGCAGATCAAGACACCTGGACAGCTCAAACAGGCTTATCATACCACCCGCATTCACGACTCTATGGCTATGGCATGGCTTTGGCATCAAAGATTAGGGCACCCTTCTTTCTTTTTGTTACAACATATTTTTCCAGACTTGTTTTCTGATCTTGATGTATCTCAGTTTAAATGTGAGACATGTGAACTTTCTAAACACCATCGTGTATCCTTTCCTGCTACTAATAATAAAAGTTCAGAACCTTTTGCCATTGTTCATACTGATGTTTGGGGTCCTTCTCGTATTGTTTCTTTATCTGGTTTTCGTTGGTTTGTCACTTTTATTGATGATTTCTCTCGCACTACTTGGGTCTACCTATTAAAGGAGAAAAGCGAGGTGTTTTCCGTTTTTCAAACCTTTTATAAAATGGTTCAAACCCAATTTGGTACCTCTATTAAAGTTGTTCGTTCTGACAACGGAGGTGAATACATGTCTGATAACCTTCAAGGTTTCTTCCATGAGCATGGCATCGTTCATCAAACTACTTGTGTTAATACTCCACAGCAAAATGGCATTGCTGAGAGGAAGAATAGGCATCTCTTAGAGGTCACCCGTGCCTTACTTTTTTTCATGCATGTTCCAAAGTCTTATTGGGGTGATGCTCTTCTTACAGCAGCCTATCTCATTAATCGAATGCCATCTCGTGTCTTGAACTCTAAGGCACCTACGGAGGTTCTATTACCTTCATTGTCTTCTTCCTTGTTTGTTGTGCCTCCAAGGGTATTTGGTTGTGTTTGTTTTGTTCATGCTCATGGGCCTGCTCGTGGTAAATTAGATCCTCGATCACTCAAATGCATCTTCTTAGGATATTCTCCCACTCAGAAAGGGTATAAGTGCTATCATCCACCATCGCGGAAAAGATTTGTCACTATGGATGTCACTTTCTTTGAAACTCAATCCTATTTTTCTTCCCCTCAGACTTCTCTTCAGGGGGAGAATGAGGGTGAAGAAGAGAAGTCTTCTTTTATGGATCCGTTAGTGACATTTATCCCAGCTGAACAAGCAAACCCACAGCAACCCTTACCCTGTGAAAACCAACAGCAAGAACCAGAGCCAGAGCCACATATTGATAAGCTGGGTGAGCCACCGGGTGTAGAACTGAGAGTCTACTCACGACGCCAGAATAGTAAGACTAATACTTCATCTACTTGTCAGTCATCCAACCCGGAATCAGGTAATTCTTTGTCCATCCCAGACTCTTCTACTCCTATTATTCATGATACGGACTTACCTATTGCACAACGTAAAGGGGTCAGATCATGTACTCAACACCCACTCTCTAATTTTGTCTCTTATCAAAACTTGTCATCTTCATATCGTACCTTTATTTCCAATTTGTCCTCTGTGTCCATTCCAAAGAGTTTGCAGGATGCACTTAGTGACCCAAAGTGGAGAGAGGCAATGCAAGAAGAGATGAAAGCCCTTGTTAAGAATGACACTTGGGATTTGGTTCTCCTACCTAAGGGAAAAAAAATTGTGGGATGTAAGTGGGTTTTTACACCAAAACTCAAGCCTGATGGTTCTGTTGATAGACTAAAGGCAAGATTGGTAGCAAAAGGGTTTACACAAACCTATGGGATAGACTACGAAGAGACTTTTGCGCCTGTGGCAAAGATGAATTCAGTTCGGGTTTTGCTCTCTTTGGCAGCAAATGAGGCTTGGCCACTTCATCAACTTGATGTGAAGAATGCATTTCTTCATGGAGACTTGGAAGAGGAAGTGTATATGGAACTTCCCCCTGGCCTTGAGTTTCCAGAGGCCAAGGGTAAAGTCTGCAAACTAAGAAAAGCTCTATATGGATTGAAGCAGTCTCCACGAGCATGGTTTGAAAGATTTTCCCAAGCTGTGCAGAAATATGGCTACAAGCAGAGTCAAGCAGATCACACATTATTCATTAAGCATACACCATCAGGTAAGATGACCGCACTTATTGTGTATGTTGATGATATTGTGATAACTGGAAATGATGATGAAGAAGTGAAGAAACTGAAGAAATACTTGGCCAGTGAGTTTGAGATAAAAGACCTTGGAAACCTGAAGTATTTCTTAGGCATTGAAGTTGCACGATCTCAGCATGGGATTTTTATCTCCCAGAGAAAGTATGTCATTGATCTCCTTGAGGAAACTGGAATGCTTGGATGCAAGGCAGTGGATAATCCAATTGAACCGAATGCTAAGTTGGGAGAAGATGCTGAAGGAAATATGGTAGATCGGGGCAGATATCAAAGATTGGTTGGTCGGTTAATTTATCTATCCCACACCCGTCCAGATATTGCCTATGCAGTTAGTATGGTGAGTCAATTTATGCATTCACCACGTGAGTCTCACATGAATGCAGTCTATCGGGTTCTTAAGTATCTAAAGTCATCACCAGGAAAAGGGTTGCTGTTTTCTAAGCATAATCACTTCAAGATAGAAGCATATACCGATGCAGATTGGGCTGGATCAGTGGAGGATAGAAGGTCTACTTCAGGTTACTGTTCCTTTGTGGGAGGCAATTTGGTAACATGGCGTAGCAAAAAACAGTCAGTGGTGGCTAGATCGAGTGCTGAAGCTGAATTTCGAGCTATGGCACATGGAGTATGTGAGTTGCTATGGTTGAAGTTACTGATAAAAGAGCTGAAGGATGACACTACAGAGCCTATGAGGTTGTATTGTGACAACAAAGCAGCAATCAGCATTGCACATAACCCAGTGCAACATGATAGAACCAAGCATATTGAAATTGACAGGCATTTCATCAAGGAGAAGCTGCGTGCAGGACTGATTTGTACCCCTTATGTGAAGACAGGGGATCAGTTGGCCGACATCTTAACAAAAGGAGTTTCTAGCAACATGTTTCGAACAACTCTTGGCAAGCTGGGCATGGGAGATATTTTTGCATCAGCTTGAGGGGGAGTGTTGAGAGTTGTTTATTTTCTTAGTTGTACTGTAGCATTACTGTAGCTTTTACTGTAGCATTTGTTTAATGTATTTTTTCCCTCAAGTGTATAAATAGGAAAGTGAATAGAATGAAAGAATTAATTCAGTGAAAATATTCTATTATTCAACAAATCACTGATACAGGATTGAACCAATGATCTTGACCATCACCATAACTTACGGGAAGAGATGCCATTTGGTCCAAAGACTATTAGCCTCAGCAATCGACTGCATATCATGAACCAAATCATAGAATGTCAACACTGACAGTGTAAATATTGGATGGTGAAAAACAAAGGAGGAGCAGGGAACATAGTAGCACAACAAACAGCACGCAAAGAAGCATATCAAAAGAAGCATATAAGATGGGCACAAGATGTCCATGGGGAGGAAAACAAAGAAAAAATAGTTGACAGTCGATAATCGTGTTCTTTCCCTTCTTCTCTGGTAGAAAGACAAATACGTATAAACCTAATTAATAATGTGTCTGCTAAATGATTAATAGCTGTAATTCTGACGTCTAGTACTTCTTCCTTCAAGTGTTCAAGCATGTTCCACAATAATCTTCTCAACCTTTTCATAACAGATCATTTACCACAAGCAACAGAAGGACTCGAGAAAATATGGTAATTTCAACCTGATTTTTATATGCAAAGTAGTACTAAGTTACTGGATAGAAATGGGCTACAGTTCCAAATCCTATTTAAAACTACAAAATATATTTTCTACCTGAGTTTTATATGCAAAGAAGTAGTATAGAGGTAGATAGAAATAAACTATACAGTCCACAATCCTATTTAAAACTACAAAATCAACCGTCATTTCTCCGTATTCAACTTTCAATTAGCTCAAACTACCAAAATGATGTCAGATAGAATTCTTTTTTTATTATTATCATGAATTAATGAATCATTCTGAAAGAAAAGATCACACCCTAGCCATAGGGAGTATAAAAGGGAACTTGGATTATATTGATCCAACAAGAAACCGGATTCCCAACCTTGTGAATAGACTAGGAGTTACTTAAAACTCTAATGAATTCGTAACTAAGAGTTTTTTATCTAGCTAGCTAAACTAAATGTTCAAAATCTTCTTTAAATCACCAAAGGGGCTATCTCTTATATACATCCCATGTACTATGCATCCTTTCAATGAATGAGTTTACTCATCCAAGATAATTTAATGTTCAAAAGTATGGTATTAACATCCAAATTGTCCAACTTACAGCAACATTTAGTAATCCTACAAAGGGGAATGATGAAAGCATCAATTTGATTTTCTTTCTTCCTCGACCTTGTGTTTTATAAAAGTCAAGCATCCTCCTGAAAACCTGCAAAGTTACATTCATTTTTGTAAGCACAAATAAACCAAGGACCAAAGAGACCATCCCTGCTTAGAAACATAACATTAGCACCACAAATATAAGTACAGGCATAATTCAAAATGAACATGCACATTTTAACCTTCATACTTCAAGAAAAATCATAATAAAGAAAATATATTTAAAGAAAAGAGGAGAAACTTTTTTATAGGTAAAAGAGGAAAATTTCTCCCTTTGGTTAAATAGAAAAAAATAGATGTAGGAGTGACGAAGAGAGAGAGAGAGAGAGAGAAGTTTTGTATATTTCTTCCACATTTTGCATCTATTAATAAAGTTATATTACCTATTAAACAATATTTTTCTTCCTCACAACTATGATATGGGAGGCATTCTTAAGATTTACAAAGCCAATGCATACTCTAATAGATCCTTATATATCAGTGATCTTGATCATAGGGAAGTACTTTTACAGCTCTTGTAAGTAGTTGCTTGGTTAAGTCTACTTTATTTGAGAAAAATACACATAATCCTCTCAAATTACCATGCCATTTGTAAATGTATAATCACTACTTGTCCCAAAAGCTGACAAAAAATTGCAATATACCCCTAAAAAGTTGACAAAAATGCACTTTATTAAAAATTAAAAAAACTCAATATGTCTTTTAATTTACATTTATGTGTAACTTTTTTCTTTTACTTCTTTCTTTTTATAATTCTTTTAATTTAATACAGTTATACTGCCTTTTTGAAAATCTTTAGGGGTAATTTAGACTTTTTAAAGGGGAAAAGGACATTTTTTTGTAGTTTAGAGGGTGATTGCCAAGATTGGTAGTTTGTGGGGTTTCTTGGTTAAATTTGATATTATGTGACGAAGTAAAAAAATTTAGTCCTAGGATATGAATATAACTTCCATACATGAATGATCCACTCCCAAATATCCAGGAAATTGTCCCAAGGGCCTTGCCTTGGAGAGGTTCCCCGACGTAAAAAAATATATATCCAGGAAATTGGAGTGCAGGTTTCAATACAAAAAAATATTTAAATTTCAATAAAATCAAAGGCGGGACCCCCAAGGTAAAATCCAATATGCTAGGTAGTATGATTCTAAAAATGTTAGAACCTTCAGAAACTTAGTGAAATCATTACAAAGAATTGAGTTTCCGAGCATATACAAAGCCAAACTAAAATTCAACATCAGATAAGTCATATAAAGCCATGGACAGATGCAAAGTATGATCTGTACAAAATAATGAACATACCTCGGACACCGTACAGTCCTGACAACCCTCCTTCCAGGTTGTAATAAACCTCCACATAGAGTTCTCAGTAATTGAAAAATCAGCTTCATTCACCTTGCTAGACCTGTCAGTCTTTCTGTAATTATCTACTTCATGAACATCTACTTCTACCTCGAACCTCTTGGACGCTTTGGAGGTTGTAGAAATGGTGCAGTCTAGATTATCAGATTTTCTTTTCTTTCCGGATGATCCAAAGGGTGCAGATGTGGTGCAGCTCATTTTTCCCAATTTTCTTTTTTTTTTAGATGATCCATTCCTCTCATTGTGCCTTGGGCTGCCACTGGCCTGAGAAGGGTTCCCGCATATTTCACCTTTCAACCCAAGCCGTGCCATCTCTTCAATTTGAGACGGGTAAGGGCAGCTACTTGCTCGGTCAGAACTTTTAGCATTTTGTGATGGCAAGTTAAAATGGTTGCCAGTGGCATTGTCAGTCCTTTCATCATCAGAAGGACAATCATCACTATTTTCATCATCGGAGCTTGATGAAACAAATCTTGTGTGTTTGCCACAAAAATCCTTCTCTGCTGATGAAAATGATTCAATACGTTGCGAAATAGAATTGAAACGTTCATCCAGCTGCTTCTTGAGCGACGACAAAATAGGACGCTTCCTGAATTTCTTATCAGATTCTGATTTCAATGCCTCTACAGATTTCTTTAACGTGGCATTCTCTAAGTTCCCTGCTTTTCGAATAACAGAAATATGCATCCTATGATCATAAAGTTCAATGATGTCAATTAAACAGCAAGCTTAAGTGACTTAGCACATATAAGAGCCAATGGAGAAATTAGATGTCCTGAATACATAATAGTACAATTATTGCCATGGTCAAGAGAGCTAAAGGCAACATCACAAAACAAGATGAATGGTTTTGAAGCCTACATAGGTATAATAATCAACTTTTCAAGAAAGATCCAAGAAAACAAATATAGTCTAAGGTGGATGCAGTATCTATTCACGCCCGGACTACAAATGATGCAAATCTATAAGGATCTACCCAATCAGCCAAAGTTTTGAATATATATCAGAAGAACACAATCAACAAGTATGACTAGCCGTACAAACTAAAATTCAAATAAAGCAAAAACACATCTTTCTCTGTAAACACCAGAAATAAAGTAGGGGGGTGGATTAGCTAACATGGGACAATCAGAACGTGAAGTCGGATTCTTCTTTAAGGCCAAATTTAGAAACCAAGAAAATAAAATCAGAACTAAAGATGTTGGGTGGAGTTAGGGAAGAAAAGGAAAATGATTGTACAATTCTAGAGTGTGCAAACCTTGCTCAGTCCCATTAAAAAAAGTGGGGCACACCTAGGACCATACATGAAAAAATCTAACTTTTATGATGGGCCCCCATTTTCTTCAAAAGGACTGCACGGAACTTGCACTTCCTTTTTTATAGGTCTGGAGCTTGCACATCCTATGATTGTATTTAGCGTTACTCAAAAGAAAATCATGACCCATATAAGACACATATACATGAACAAATGTTGTCAAAGGCAAATGGCAACCTCTAAGCATCAATTCCTCTGTGATATCCTATATGATAAGAATAAGGGTAAGTGGTGTATGGGATCCCACATTGCTTGGGAAGGAAAAATTTTTGCTCTTTATAAGGTTCCAATGGGGCTCAAATTGTATCATTGACTAATCATTTTAGAGTATAGGCCATGTGATTTGGGCCTTCCATTGGCGCGTTATAAATGGTATCAGAGTCTATCTCAATTAGAAATGTGGGACTTGAGCCATGCTACCTATGATGAACTAGCCTAACGAGGACGTCAGGAATTTAAGGAAGGGAGATTGTGATACTTCATATGATAAGGATAAGGGTATGTAGTGTATAGAATCCACATTGCTTGGGAATGAGAAGTTCTTGTTCTTTATAAGGTTCCAATGGGGCTTCAATTGAATCATTGACTGTCCTTGAAGTATAGGCCATATGGTTTGGGCTTTCCATTGGGGCGTTACATCCTCATAAGCCCAAGGCGAGATATTCAAAGGTGTTTTCCGAAGTAAAGTGGTGCCAATGTTTAAGCATAATACTTTTTTTATTCACACCGGGTGTCCAAAACAAAATCTCAACTAATCTTGAGGGTGCATAAGCCCTCAACAAGGAGTTTCCTGCAAGTACACCTCAAGCAATTCAAGGGGAAATTCCCCTAGTCTGATAGCTTCTAAAAATTGTTTGCACCCATGGGTTCAAACCTAGATCTAGAGGGAGCATATCACCAAGACCAAGGCTCTTACCACTTGAACCAACCCTTAGGAGTTCAGTTTTTAAGCACACATGGTACCAATTTTTTTTTTTTTTAAAGTAATTGCAAGTTCTATTGATAATAACAATAGATAGGCATAGCCCAAGTACATGGTTCATATAGAAGAGATACATGGTATACATATTACAAACTCAAATTATAACGAGTAATAACATCATACATGAAATCCATTATATTCAATTGCTTTCTCAAAAAGCAAGATTTGCATGTAATCTTAGAAACAAAATAGGATATTATGTTAGATATTTCCGTTAATAGGAAAAACAAAAGATGTTAAAGAGATTTTGGCAAACAAAGAACTTTGATCCACTGTCATGGGAAAGTCTAAGGCTCACAAAGCAAGATTAAATGGTTTTAAAACCTAGATAGGCACAATAATCAACTTTACAAGAAAGTAAAAGAAAAAAGAGGGTATATGTGCTTGTGGAACCTAGAAAAGTGTAAAACACAAAGGAGAAGAAGAAGGGTTTCGGTCCTTGGAATGCTTTGGTTTCCAAAACAATTTTCTCCCCACTCATGCCGCTTTCATTAATTCTAATGGCCCATATGTTTTTCTCTTAATGGCTTAACAAAGCAAACTAATCAAGTGGACAAGGTTTTTCTTCTATTGGACTGTAGACAGGAATTTTTTAAGGGACTATTTTGTCCATCCCTAAAATGTAGGAATTTGAGAGAGAGAGTTGCCTTGAATGCCCAAGATTTATACAAGGTTCTCACATGAGTGCTAAAGGCAAAATGCCTCAGTAAAGGTTCCTAGCCTTGGAGCTTAAAGGGCCTTGGTGGCAACTCACCATGCCAGAGAACCTATTCAAAGTGTTTGGCTTACCTTTGACAACACTGTCATGTACTATTCCCTATTACTTTCATAAGACAATTATATAATTAAGTATTTTGAACTGTTTAGAAAAGGGGAGTTTACTGGAAAAAAGAATAGTGACAACAATTTAAGAAAAGTAACATAAAAGAAATGAAGAATGTTGACGATACTGTCCCAAATTTCCCAAGGCTGAATTTCACTAGAAAGGGCCATACCCCAATTTGTGCAATAGCAATCTTGGGCACAAAGCAACATTCTCGAAAAAAAACCAATTGCACAAGCAAACACAAAATTAGCAGAGAGTCAACATGAATGAACTATGACATAACAGCTTGCAAACTTCAAGTATCATACAAATCTCACCTAACATAGAAAATGAATTAGTCATTATAGAAAGTGCAATGATTTGTGAAAGCTTTATGTGCATGAATGAATGTACTACTTCACCTTCCTAGACATTTTTTTAATTACACATTTAGTGCCTTTATTATAAAGTAGGATAGATTATCACATACCCCAAGCTTTGAACTCGTATCCCAAGCTTTTCCTTGCCCGCAACTGATCGCTTCTTAGCAATGAAATCCAGAAACTCTTCAACCTTAATCTCTTTATACTTACACTTACAGATGAACTTCCAGAGGAAAGAAATTATCTCTTCACCAGTTATTTGAAGGACTTCAGTCACATCTGAGTTCACAGAGAAATAATGCAAGACAAGAGGGTGTCGTAACAAAGGGCCCAACTCCAGCTCTTCAAACTTCTCTACTCCCTCATTCTCGCAGATTGCCACTTCCAAATCGTGCAATGAAGTTATTCTTCTAACCCCAACAAAGCAATGGATAAATGCATTTATCTAAATAACCAAAAGAATAGGAAATAAAAGAGAATTAATGGAAGCTAAATGCATTAAAGAAATAACAAAAATTGGTGGAATATCTCACCCTCAATTTCATTGCTGAGAAAATGGGGAAGGAAAATGATAAACTTACAACTTTTTTACAATTATTTTACAACTTTATTTTAAATAGAGGGTAATCAAGTACCAATCAAAAACAATAGAGGGTAATTATGTAAAGTTAAAATTATTTTTGATGAAATGACATAATTATATTGGTTGGATGTGAAATGAATTGTAACAAAGTTATACGTGTATCATTACCCAATGGGAAAATGAATTGGGCATAAGTTTTCTCTTGGTTCGTTTTCCTTTTTTTCCTCAAGTTTCAAATGGACAAAAACCAACTAAAGTAAGTAGGCTAACATATAAAGTAGTCTGAGAGAACCCTAAAATCCAAGACCAAAAATGAAATTCCCTTGTATTTTGATCTCCCCTATCATTGATTAATTTTAAATAGAGTGACAAAACAACCTCTCTTGGGACAGCCATATAAGACACGATCCATATATGATATCCATAATTTCTGCTTTTTCAAAAGCCCCCCTTTGTAACATCCCAATTGCTCAATTCGCATCTAGGTCCATACTCTAAAAAGACTAGTCAAGTTTACAATTGGAGTATCTTGGAATTCATTACGAAGGGCTTGAACTTCACCTTCCCAAACACTGCAAGATCTCATTTACCACCTTCTCATATACAATCACCCAATCTGGGGTATTATAATCTCCCCCATTAAATCTCTAATGTCCTCATCGGGCTAAATCCATCATAGGTGGCTCGGCTGAAGTCCCACACTTCTAATAAAGATTAGCTCTGATACCATTTGGAATAACCCAAGGAAAGCCCGAGTCACATCTAGGCTCATACTCAAAAAGAACTAATTAAGGTTACAATTGACTATAGAGAGCTTGAACTTCTCCCTCCTAAGCAATGTAGAAATTCACCACCTTCTCGTGTACAATCACAAATTCGGGATATTACACCCTTCCTCTCTCCCTCTCGTGCTTGCTTCTTTCTCTATGTACATTGAAGTCCATTCACTTCTGGGGAAAATATTCTTATTAAGCCATTTAACAAAGAGAAAAACTGGCAATGATTACAAGTATTAGAGATTGGTTGTCGCACAGCCTTGCAAATGACAGGGATGGCCAAGGCAGGTTGCCAAATTCTTTATCAGATGGGAACTATTGGAATTAATAACAAATAATCTAATACTAGTTTTTTTTTTTTCAAAAAAAAAAAAAAGATCTGCAATAGGGCGAGCTTTACCCACCATCTGAATGCTAAGAAACCAAAAACTTTGAACAAAAGAAAAATCATAAGATGAAGTTTTATCTGCTCTATAGATACCAAGAATACAAAGAACAACTTAAAAATAGAAGAAAATACATAAACCCCACATATATACATACATAGGCATGTACATTCTCCTAGACTCATGAGTGGAGCTACCTTCCACCTCAGGGGGGGTCCCAAAGGTAAAATTTGGGTTCTGCCTTCAGAATCCTTGAACCTAGAATGATTCATTCTTCACAAATCGTGGTACAAAAAAAGTTCCAATATATATAAAATTTTCTCTGTTATTCCAATAAGCTTTTCAGCGACCAAAGAGAAAATTTACTGAGGCTTTCAGTCCTCTCCAATAAATTCACACAAAGTGTCACACTCGACTGCGCACAACTATTTTCCTCCACTTCCTCAGCAACCGAGCAGGGCACTAATTTTAACAATAAAATAAAATATAAAAAATTAATTGAATCATACACGCGCTTCCACCTTACCTTTCCCTCCGTTACCATAAGACGGAAAAGATTCGGAACCCCTTGCATTGGAAAGCCCAAGGAGCTCCACGAGTCGACCTTGAGCATCAACAGAGCATCCTGAGACACTTTCCAAGCCGTCACGCTCTCTCCAGCCTCGATAGTTTTGCGGCGTGCCTCATCAACGGCGCGGTCGACCTTCTCGAGAAGCTCTCTCTTGTTCGGCGAGGAACTAGGGGTCTGGAATCTCGGCTTGGGTCCCTTCTGCGGAGGGGGCCTAGGCTGAGCTTGTACCGTAGGGTTTTGGGCAGAGATATTCAGGTTTTGGTGTAAGTGGGGAGTAAAGCTGGGGTTTTGGATTGGAACGCTTTGGTTTTGGAGGAGCAGGTGGTGGAGAAGGGGGTTGGGAGCTTGGAGGTAATAGCCGGTGTTTTGGAAAGAGAAATCGGGGTTCTGAAGTGCCCCCGCTTGCGCTTGCGTCGGCGGATGCTGCCAACCCCAGCCACTAGCGCCGCCGCCGGAAGGACGGAAGCCGGAGGGCTGTCCGTACATAGCGGGATTGCAAGAAGTATGAAAGTGAGAGGAATAGAAGCGTCAGAATGAAGGCGGTTTTTTTGAGTTCGTAAATTTATACCTACTAGGGGTTTAAACTTTACGGATACGATATCGGGTTATGAATTTTCTTCTCGAGACGAATCGATTCAACCCGACCTTCATTCTTCAGCAGTCAATTTGGTCCACACCCTGCGGACCCCTGGCTGACATGGCAGGACTTTTTGTAAATTAAAAAAAAAAATACAAGCAATCTGCACTTGAGAGAGAGGATGTCTGGATCGATCCTATAGCTTTCTTTTCCGCTCATTTGAACTAGCTTGTTCCGACAAAAGTACCTTGTTCCGACAATTTTCTAGCACGTCTTCGCACATTTCTCTCACCTCTGGTAAGGATTTCTTGTTCCAAGATTTCTGAATCTCCCGCTCTTGTCTTATAAAATAAACCTATTTCTAAATAAAATCCAAAAAAAAAAAATACCAACTTTGAATAAATTCAATTGCGAAAAACTATAATACGGAGGGTTTTAGTAGGAATTTAGAAATGGAAAATTAGGAGATAATAAAAGGTCAGAGAAATAATGTGTTGAGTGGAGAAATGTAACTATGGAGTTAAGTTATTGCCTAGAATACTCACTATGGAGCTATTAATTATATACTACAAATATCCCCCTTCATTATCCTTTTTTCATAATTATTTTTATTAGCCAAAACCTACTATAACAAATCGTCTTCATGTTGCTTGGTGCACTTTATATTTGAGAAGAGTAGCCTTGGAGGTGCAGAGAAATAGAAAAGTAACAAGGTTTCTTTTTTTCTTTTCTTTTTTCTCCTTTAACAAGCCTGTTATGCATGTTTTCACTTTCTTTTGGCTCTTATTTAACTTGTTGCTAGAGGTGCACACGGTCCGGTCCGACGATGGATAAAAGGTTTTTGCTCCATCAATTGGACCGGACCAAACACCTAAGGAGACCGGATCGGACTGGTAGCTATCGGTCCAATCCGGCTTCTTTTTTTTTAAATCAATTAATAAAAAAAATTATTTACAATACTAAATTAAACTAAGTGACTTATTAATGTGGAGAATATAACAAACTCAATAAAAAAATATTTTATATGATAATAAATTAGATAAAAATTATATTATTGATGATGTTAATTATTACTTTATTACTAACTTAAAGTATGTTAATGCATAATGAGCCATATACAACTTTTAACATTTTGTATATGAAGCACAAGCAATAAGCATGAATAATTTAATTATCCATACATATTATATCCATAATTAAGAAAGATACATACTTAACGTACTATTATAAATAAGAATAAAATATTTAATTATACATACTATTATAAATTTATAAATTATACATATATTATAATTTATACTATAATGCTTAATACTTAATAATATTAGTAATACATTAAAAAATATATTAATACATTGATACTAAATATATATAGTGATAGACTTATAGTGATTAATTATTATAAATCATGATTTGTATAATTATATAATAGTATTAGTATAAAGTATTAGACTATTAGTAATATAGTGTAGCTATATATTAGTAATATTAGTATAAGTATAACCATAGTATAATTTATGATTCTAATACTATAATGACAATTATAGTATAACTATATAATAGTATTAGTATGAAGTATTAAACTATTAGTAATATAGTATAGGCTATAGCCTATATATTAGTAATACAACTAATATAAATATATAATAGTATTAGTATAAAGTATTCATAGTTATAACTATACTAAATCATTATAACTTATACTAATATATAATATAGTTATAATTTCTTATAAACTTATAACTTATAATAAATCACTATAATATAGTATAACTAAACTAATATAACAACTAATATAACCATTAGTATAACTATATAAATATATAATAGTATTAATAGTCTATACTTAATTATAATATAGTATAATTATATATAATTAATTATATAAAAAAATATAAAAAATATATAGAAATACATTCGGTCCGGTTCGGTCCGAAAAATAGCCGAACCATGGACCGGACCGAATTCATTCGGTCTAAAAAAAAATTGGACCAGACCGGACCGGACCAAATTTGGTCAGGTCCGATTAGGTCCAAAATGACATGTCCGGTCCGGTTTTCTCGGTCCGGACCGATAGATGCTCACCCCTACTTGTTGCATAGAAATTGGAAGGGAGTGCCATTGTGGTGAGCTCAGATATGCGCACATGGCTTTCCCATTCCCAAGCTCTTAGACCGTGAACCAGTAGTGGGGAACTTGATGTTTTGAGTTTTTCAAGAGAATTAGTTGCAAATGATAAATCGGTTCCTCTGCAACTGATAAATTGTAGAATTAGTGGCTTCTGTATTCTCACACTCCAAAAACGAGTTTTAAAAAAGGTTTAGTATCAAAATTACTAACTCTTCATTTTAATTATAGAGTAGTACTTGTTTTAACATTATTTTTATTGTCTGAATCTTATAAACCTTTGCTTCGGAAATTGCTTCTTCCAATTGTAGTGTGTGAGATTTTTTTTTTTTTAGTCTACTTGTTGATTTTAATGCATATATTTTCTTATAAATCAAAATTACTTACGCAACATTAATTTATTCCATCACTCTCTCAATTTTTTTATATCATGTTCATTTTTAACTGTTTATATTACGTTCACAGATGTAATTTGGGATAGATGAAACCCAACCGGATAGCTTGCCTGGCCCGCAATTTGGCATTGCAGTGATTTAAACTGAAGAAAGTATAGTTAAGTTAGGTTTGGTAACTAAGTTCAAACATAAAATTCTCATCTCATATCATATAATCATTACAACTTTCTCAAATTCTCATACAAAATATAATAAACAATTCAACTTTTTCAAATTTCAATTTAACCTTTTCAAATCCAAAACAATAATAATATTAAAATATAATATTTTACATTTTTATCTAAAACCAAAAATTCTTATCTCACTCCCCAAATCTAACCTAAATCTTCATTTATTCTGTCACACTCTCTAAAAGTAATTGATTTAGTTATATTATGTTCGTTTTTAACTATTTACATTACCTTTACAGATGCAACTTGGGCTAGATGGAACCCGGCCAGATAGCTTGCCTAGCCCCCAATTTGGCATTGTAGTGATTGATATTGAATGTAATTGAAAAAAATCTGGTTGATAAGTAGAAGTAGCGAAGTTGAAATTTTTGTAAAATGGTTGTTATATTATGTTCAATGTACATAATTTGTGTATTTTGAGTTCCAGACTTATTATATTGTGTTCAATGTAAAAGCTGCTTAGACTTGAGTTCAATGTATAGATTGATGAGTAGAAGTAACGAAATTGACATTTTTGTAAAGTGATTGTTATATTATGTTCAATGTATATAACTTGTGTATTTTGAGTTCTAGACCTATTGTATTATGTTCAATGTAAATATTATATGTTAAGTGTTCAATGTATATACTTCCACACTTGTTGTATTGTGTTCAATGTAATTTGGTTCCACAATTGTCGTTAGGCAAAAGCAGTTTTTTGAAACAATCCTTGTTAGTGCACGAGATTTTTGTTGTTTGTTAAATGAATAAAAGAAGCTGGTATGTTCTGCACAACAAAATAGATTCCATTACAATGTAGAGACCATGTCCAAGAGCACCTTCATTATAAACAGATTCTACGAAAAACAAATCTTGCATATTAATATGCTATACTTAGAGACCATGTCCATTACAACAAAGTGAGTAATAGTTTGCTCGAGATTGTACAAAGCTCCTATTACTGTGATCGTATCAAATACAAAAAAATTAATACAGACAACACCCAATAGATATGAAAAAGTGTGCATTCACGGCTTGGTCGACTTGTTGCCTTTGGACATCGACTTGGTCGTTATGGACTCTTAACTCCCTCTTCACAATGTCTTCCTCTCTTTTTTTAATCTCTTACTACTATCTGCTCATTTGAAATAATTGCAATATAGTAATCCTTGAATAGTCACAAACGACGGGTACGTTAGATATAAAAAAATTATACAAACCCATTAAAATTCATAATAATGAAAAAATTTTGTACCTGAGTATTGTACTTCGGACACCTAGAAAAACAATAGTGTTAGTCTGGACTTTTACAAGAACAACTTGAAGGGAATTTTTTAGCAACGCAAGTATCATCTACATTGAATGGCAAGAGTGACAAAAATTTTGGGAAATTATTTGGGTTTGGAAGATTTGTATGCAGGCGAGATATACATATATATATTTATATAATAGGTGATTATATGTGTGTGATAAAGATTTAGTAGTAATTATTATCATTGAGGTTTATTCCTGAGCTTCCAGCATGGATTGGTATTTTCCAACTCCTAAAGCTAATAAGATTACCAAAATGACCTATTCACTAATTTTACTTTGCCAACAAGTGAATAATTACTAACTTGGGATAAACTCCATGTTATTATCACATGAAACATAGGATAAAGAATGGTTGCACACGGACAAAGAATGACTCAAAGAAAGTCTAGTTCTTTTCTGAAGTTTCCAAGTACCTTAACTCATATGCCACATGATAATTGCCAATAAGATTCATAACCATGATAATTATCTAAAACTTCATGGTAATAATTGGTATGAATTGCTCATTAAATTCGAAAAAAAAAAAGAGCTTATTTAAAACAACATTTGTGAGTGGGAGAACCATGTTAGACACCAGTTTAACATGTAAAACTTAAAACCATTTGGAAAGTACATTTTCACATAAGGTCTAAGCCTACAGAGATAGGATTGGGATTATTAACATCTCAATCCATATATTCATGACTAATGTTGTTTGGAATATTTGGAGTCTCACAGAGTGATTCACAGACTTATATCAAGGTTTTTTTTTTTCCAAAATAATGAGTTGTGAGGCATACAAGATTTCACCCACTTCTTGTCTAATTTCCCACATGATTTCAAATGGAGAGCCACACTAATGCTAAATTATTGGACAGGTACTTCTGTGAAAAAGTAAGCAACCCATTCCAAGAGAAAAAAAAGTGGTAAGGAGATTTTCATATTACTTTTCCATAAGATATGTTTTTCAAAAATATCTTACATCTTCAACTTCCTAAACTATCATTTTCCAAACAATCCAAAAATGTAATGCAAATTGGCATGACTAATAATGCAAACAAGCACCTGTAATAAAACTCCCGTAAGTAAATCTTCAAATTAAGCAGAAGAAACATTAAGACTGGATCATGTAAAATAAAAATTGAACTCCTGAAAGATTCATAAAATAAAAATTAAGACTAAATCTATGATTGGTTGCTAAAGTGTTTAAACTCCAATGGAAACTACATTGTAGCATCAACAAAAAAAGCATTTAAGACTAAATGTAATGCAAAAAACATTTCATCTAGTAAACCAAAAGACATGTTTTGGGATTAAGAGTAGTTCAAACCAAAGATAAACTAAAAGAAAAGGTACTGCTGGATTAGTCTTCTAACCAGAAAAGCCTTTTGTACTTTTCTACATCATCTGCGATTGTTTATGCATGCCACTTTATGCAGGTGCTGTCACTAGGAATTGGAGTAACATCATCTGAAACACAATAAAATTAAAATTAAATAATCACAAACACTGGAAAATGAACCACAAAACAAAGTTTCAAACCAAAGAAGTAAACCTCAAAATGCAATGACAGGCACTCCTATTGCCATATCTTTCAATTAATTCCTAAAGTTTTTTTTTTTTTTTTTTGTGGATAATTTAAGTCGTCCCTAAAGTAATAGCTTAGGTTATCATTCTATAACATTCTGGCCATTCAATTAAAACACAAAACAATGAAAATTGCCTTTATGGAAACAAAAACCTCACCTATACGTCCAATTTTCATTCCAAAACGAGCAAGAGCACGGAGAGCAGACTGTGCCCCAGGACCAGGTGTTTTTGTCTTGTTCCCACTAGTAGCACTGAGCTTGATATGTAGAGCCGTGATGCCAAGTTCCTCTTCATACAAACTTAAAGTTCTTATCACAAGGAATAAATGAGAGAGAGGGAGAGAGAGAGATATTCAAATCGCCTCTCTCTGTACCATATTCAAATGGTCTTTCATTCGCAAGAGGGAGGAGAGCAGATGGAATGGATTCACTTTCATTCACGATCTCGCCAGATGAACTGTGATTTTTGGCTTGCAGAAGCTTAGGGGGGGAATGGGACGAAGGAAGAAGGAGCTTCTGGGGGAATGGGGAAGAAGGAGAAGGCTGAAACAAGCCGTTTCAATTTGGTCTACAATTTGGTCTCCCACCAAAAAGCAATCCGCACTGTTTCATTTAAACACATTCCAAGTCAGAAGGGCGTGCGCAAGGGGTGCGCCAATTTGACTATGGGTAGAGTTTTTTTTTTTTTTTTTTTTTGAGTAATCAAACTTTGATCATTAATTTAGCAAATGTTGGATACAAGGAGGAACTTCCCCCATAGTGATGCTCTCCTAAGAGAGTTTTAATGCATCCTTAGCTAAGCAATGAGCAATACAATTGGAGTTCCTAGATATAAAATGAACGGACCAAGAGGACGTAGAGATGAGTTCTGCTTTTATGTCTTGAATGATCAGACCGGATGTGCTCTAATCCATTTTCTCTATGTTGAGATCATTAACCACATTGAGCGCATCCCCTTCAATCGAAAGGCATGCGATACCTAATTGTTTGCATAAGAGGATTGTTTTGAAAGCAGCTAGTGCTTCAGCAAGTTTGGCATCCAGGAACAGACTCCTAGAGGATCTCAAGGTTGCTATCATACTGCCTTCCTAGTTCCTAACCACCACGCCTATCCCCATTCTGCAACCCATTCGATCAACAGCAGCATACCAATTGGCCTTATAGAAATTCATAGGGGGAGGACTCCAATTTTGCTCTTGGTGCCTTTCTAGATCAACCACAGGTTGGAAGCTGGTATTGGTTTCCTTAAATTCCCTGGTCATTTGTAGAGCAGATTGGGCCACCCTTGCAGGACTCTCGAATTTTCCTTCAAACACAAAGTTATTTCTTCTCTTCCACACATGGTAAGCAGTACTGGAAAATAGCTTTGTGTCTTCCTCGTTAAGAGTAGATAGCACATGCTCCACAGCCTCTTTGAATGAGCAAAAGTTGACTTTAACTTTCTGTAATCTCCTAGAGGAGACAGCCCATACATCTTGTACTGAAGGACATGCCTATAAGGCATGGATAACAGATTCTAGGTCCATATGACAGAGTCCATGTTGAGTCTTCCTTGATTCTCCTCTTGCTGAGATTGAGGTTTGTAGGTAAAGATTCATGGTTGGCCCTCCACATGAACATCCTGACAGCACTTGGTAATTTCCATATTTTGTGCCAGGCCTCCTTTTGATTAGAGTGAGCTAAAGATTGTCCTCGTGTAGCCTGAGCCATTGTCCCCAGTAGATAATAGGCACTTTTGACAGTAAACATTCCGTCTTTGGTGTGTCTCCAAATAAGCTTATCTGGGTTGCCACTCCAACTAATAGGGATTTTTGAAATGTTAGCTATGTCTTCTTCATTGAACATGTTCCTTATGACAGTCAAGTTCCAGGATTTAGAATGCTCATCGATTAAATCACTGACATGCCAGTGAGCATATCTCAGGTCCAAAGGTGTCTAAACTCTGAATGTGGAAGGTTGAGGAACCCATTTGTCTCGCCATACATTGACATCTTTTCCACTCCCTCTTCTCCACATCAATCCTTCTTCTAAAACTGTTCTAGCTTCCAGGAAACTCCTCCCGAGATAAGAGGCATTGTTGCCCAGTTTTGCATGTAGGAAATCAGTTCTAAAGAAGTATTTGGCCTTCAGCACCTTGGCAACTAGAGAATGTGGCTGTTGAATTATTCTCCATCCCTATTTAGCCAGTAATGCTACGTTGAAATGATTAAAGTCTCTGTAACCTAGTCCTCCCTCAGCCTTGCTCTTTCCCATCAGTTTCCAAGGAAGCCACTTAGGCTTTGTTCTTTCTCCTTTGCTGCCCCACCAAAACTGTTGCATAAGTTTATTGATGGCATTAAGTATTGTTCTAGGAAGCTTGGAAATACTCATGCAATATGTAAGGATAGCTTGGACTATTGATTTTAAGAGCACTTCTTTACCAGCATTTTAGATGAATTTTACTTTTCAATTATGGATACGGTTTCTAATGGAGTCCAAAATTGATCTAAAGGAGGCTAGCTTGTTTCTACCCACATAAGAGGGTAGGCCAAGATACTTCTCAATACCTCTAGCTTCCATCATCTTAGAGGTTGATAGAATGACATGTTTAGCCTCCACTGGAGTGTTTTTACTAAAGAATATTGTTGACTTCTCCAGGTTTAGTCTTTGGCCAAAGGCTTCCTCATAGGTTTTGAGAATACTGAACAATCTACTCCACTCAAGTGCATTAACTTATAGAGAAGCAAGCTGTCATCTGTGAAGAAAAGGTGATTGACCCTCAAGGTCCCTCTTGCAAATGGAAAACCATAAATGTATCTCTTTCTCTCAAACATATCCAACAGGTTCCTAAGGGCTTCAAAACATAAGATAAAAAGATAAGAGGAAAGAGGGTCCCCTTGTCTTAGCCCTCTAGATGGTTGAAAGGGAATCTGGGGAGCACCATTGAATAGTAGGGAGTATTTTACTATTGAGACACACTGCATGACTAAGTCTATCCATCCCTTATCAAAGCCCAACTTGATTAACACTACTTCTAGGAAGGACCATTCAATTATGTCAAATGCTTTACTCATGTCCAGTTTCATTGCCATGTACCCCTCCTTTTTGCTCTTCATTCTGTGTTTCATAGAGTGCATTGCTTCATAAGCAACAATAATGTTATCCGATATCAAGCGCCCTGGAACAAAGGCACTTTGTGTAGGAGAGACCAGTTTGGGTAAGAAAGGTTAAACTCTATTAGCTAGAACTTTGGAAAACACTTTGTAGACCACATTACATAGACTTATTGGTCTATATTTAGTCACTAGCGTGGGGCTTCTCTTTTTTGGAATCAGAATTATGAAGGTAGTATTGATCTCTTGAAGTCCTCTCTTGGAGATGAATATTTCTTTAATAGCTGCCACCAAACTGTCACCAACTACTTCCCAGTGATTCTGATAAAATCCAGCAAAAAATCCATCAGGTCCTGGGAAACTCAATGGGTCTATTTCAAATAAGGCTCTTTTAACCTCTTCATAAGAACAGTCCTTTGTCAATTGGGAATTCATTTTAGTTGTAACTACAGGATTTAAGTACACAAGAGTCTCCCTGATGCCTGTCGGGTTAGAAGTTTCAAAAAGCTTTTGATAGTACCTTTGGAAGATAGCACTAACTTCAGGTATGCTGCTGAAAGTCTCACCTCTTTCATTTTTAATTTGATGAATAATGTTGGTCTTCTTCATTTGTGATGCACACTTATGGAAATAACTAGTATTTCTATCTCCCTTCGTAAGCCATAACTGTTTTGCCCTTTGCCTCCATTTGGTCTCCTCTCTAGTTAAAAGTTGGTTGACTTCATCTTGAAGGTTCTTGATGGAGTCATTGAATTCACCTTGGTTAATTCTCTGCAATTCTTTTAACATAGCACTGCTCTGTCTGATTTGATGCCTCTGGTTTGAGAAAGTGTTATTAGACCAGCTTTGCAGTGAATGCTTGCAACTTTCTAATATGGCTTGGAAATTTCTCAATGGTTGATCCTCTCTACATGATGTTTGCCAGGTCCTGTTAATTAATTCTTTACATTCCTGTTTCGAAGACCAGAAAGCTTCATATCTAAATAACCTGGTATTCTTATTGTTACCAGTTCCCTCACTGTCACAGGTAATTAATATGGGGGAATGGTCTGAGTTGAGGACTGATAACACCGAGACTGCCCATTTGTTGAACTGCAATGGCCAAGCCCCATTTCCCATAGCTCTGTCCAATCTTTCTTTAGTAAAACTTCTCGCCTTTCTATTATTACTCCATGTAAACTTTTAAGCAATGGAACCCAAGTCACTCAAGTCACACTCATCTAAAGCAGTCCTGAAACATTCCATTTGAGAAAAAGGCCTAGTGGCAGACTCCCACTTTTCATCATTGTTCAAGATTTCATTGAAGTCTCCCATACACAACCATGCCATTTGAGGGTCAAGTTTAAGCAATATGAGGAGACTCCAACTATGTTTCCTCTTTTCTGTGACTGGGTTTCCATAGAAACCTGAAAGTCTGCAAGGATGACTTCCTGACTCAGGTGTAATAGTCATCGAGATATGACTATTTGAGAATGTGTGTAATTGGGCATTAACCTCAGCCTTCTAAAGCATAGCAAGACCTCCACTTCTACTTATGCTATCCACTACAAAGCTTTCATCCAAACCCAACTTGTTTCTCACTTTCTCCATTTTACAGCTATTACTCTTAGCTTCTGACATAAAAATAACAGATGGGGCACTTTCCTTCACCAAAAGGTGAAGCTCATTAACTGTCTGAGGGTTCCCAAGCCCTCGGCAGTTCCAACATAGGAGTTTCATAGGGAAGGGTAGGGCTCCAAAGCAGCCACTGCCTTGAAAACACTCACCTCCATCTTCTGCATGAGCCTGTTTGTGTCTCTTACCAGCCTCCCTCTCATAGATTGCTTGACCCTTTCTTTTCTTTGTAATAATTGAGATGTCCACTTCCATCGCCCTTTCATTAGTTTGAGAGTGCTTGCTGGTTAAAACCTCACGTGCCTTCCTTTTCCATTTATTTGACTGGCCTTCTACCTTTGAAAGAGTATAATTTATGTCCTGTGTAGAAGGGTCCTTCTCTTTAGAGGACAACATGTGCTCCTCCCTTGACTTCATTGATGCCTTTTCCTTAAAAAGGGGATTCTGATCCCCTGCTCCATGCAAAGATAATTCAATTCCCAAGGGGGATTCTACTGTTTTACATACCTCTCCCCCTTCGACAAGGCTGCCAGCTTTTCTTTGGGAATCTACAAAGTCTTCCTTGCCATACCTGATGTCCTGTAATCCTACCACATTTAAAACCTCAAGATCTTCCGCCACCAAATCCTCCTCATTTCCCTCCTTTTGATGTGTGACTTTTACTTGCTGTGTACCTTCTTCCTTCTCCCTCTGGTAGTGCTCCGACTCTCTGCCATGACCAGGTTCCTTTCTGGTTTGGGAAGCCTCAGAAAAGTGGTTTTTTGGACTGGCTCTCAACCATGCACCATATTGTTGATTGAACCCTTCCAAGCTAGCTTTGCCTCTGTCCAGTTTGACACACGTTCCCATAGAGTGTTTGATCTTCCCACAGTGGTAACAAAAGTTTGGCAACCTCTCATATTTAAAAGGAATCCAATACTTTAAGTTTCCCAGTGTTAAGAACCTCCCTCTCACCAGAGGCTTTGAGATGTCTATCAGGACTTTGATCCTGAGGAAACTCCCCCAACAAACACCACTTCTGTATGTATCCACCATGAGTACCTCTCCCAATGTGTTCCCTAGTTTGGTTCGTGTGTTAGAGTTCATCCCAACAAAAGGGAGGTCATGGCATTGAATCCAGAAAGTTTCTTGGTGAAGCTTCATATCCTTCCAGGATTTGGATTTGATTTGTAATATTTTAGGGATGTTTTCCTTAGATTGTATATAGCAGATAATTAGGCTATAAATAACGTTGAAAATACTTACCTTATATAGCATTTAGGCGCTGGAAATTAGGCAATCATTATATAAATCTCTTCTATATAATGAAAGCAAACCCTATGGAAAGGGCATTCAGACCAATTTGATATGGTACCAGAGCCTCTACTCTACTATTCATTTCTGTGGTTTTAATCACTCGTGTGCGACAGGAAGAAATTTTTTTTTTTCTTCTTGCTCTTGGTGTGTCGGCACTTTCTGTGGTCACTGATTTCATGGGTTCCTTGTTTTGTGGCTATCGACGTACTGTTCTGGGTAGAAGGGTGTCCATCGACTTCCTTTGTAGCAGTCGATCTTCTCTGTGGTCGCGTTTGACGTTTTCTGTGGTGGTTGAGTGGTGTTCGACCATCTCTATAGTGCCTGTTGCTCTGTTTTTGGGCAGTCATTCTCTCTTTCGGTGCTTACGTTGTGGTGGCTGGGTTGCCGTGGGCATGTCGGCTCTCTTTGTGGTAGACGGGAGGTTCTATGGTGGTTGCGAGGTGGTCAGCAATCTGGGCATTCTCTCCATGTGAACTCGGCATTCTCTGTTTGTCGATTCTTTGTTGTCGACGTGCTAGCTGGGCAGGTATCATTTTTGGGCCCTCTTATTGTGTTCCTTGGGCCTAATTAACTTGTACCTGTGGGCTTCTATCATTTGCATTGCGTATTTAGGCCTATCTTTCACTTGAAGTTGGAACTGATTTGCTTTGGGCTTGCTGTTATTTTTTTTGACTGCTCTGATTTTGTTATACGTAACTTTCATCATGACTACGAAAAATAATATTATTCGTTTTACTAGAAAGAATTTTTCTACGCGGGAATTTCAATTTAAAATATTCTTGAAATGGAAAGAATTATCAAATCATATTAATAGTTCTGTTTAAGTTCCCACTAATGAAAAGGAATTTGCCCAATGGGAGGTCAAGGATGCTAAGGTGATCTCTTGGCTATTGGGAACGATTGAGCCCCATCTTGTCACCAATCTTCGATATTTCACTACGGCTCAAGCTATGTGGGCCTATCTGCAACGTATTTATCATTAAGACCACAGCGTTCGAAAATTCCAATTAGAGTTGGAAATTAGCCATTACATTCAAGGTAATTTGACCATTGAGCAATTTCATTATAGTTTTATTAATATTTGGAGCGAGTATTCTGCTATTGTTCATGCTAAGGTTCCCACCGCAGCCCTCGCGGCTCTTCAAGCTATTCATGCTGAGAGTCAACGCGATCAATTTTTGATGAAGTTTCGCCCTGAATTTGAGCCTGTTCGAGCCAGTTTATTGAACTATAATCCAGTTCTTTCCTTGGATATCTGCTTGGGAGATTTATTGCGTGAGGAACAACGATTATCCACTCAGATGGGTATGACTTCTAAGAAAGTCTTTTCTGAGGCTGTGAATGTAGCCTATGTAGCACAAGGGAGAGGGAGGAACAAGTTGCAGTGTTTCAGTTGCAAGGAGATCGGTCACATTGCTCGCAATTGTCCAAAGAAAGTTTGTAACTACTGCAAGAAAGAGGGCCATCTCATCAAAGACTGTCGCATGCAGCCTCAGAATCGCCAATCTCAAGCTTTTCAAGCTGCTGTTCAATCATCGTCTTCTTCTGCGCCCACCACTGTAAGCTCTGATTCATCTGTTCTCACACCTGCCATGGTCCAACAGATGATTGTGTCTGCTTTTACGGCTTTAGGCCTACAAGGTACAACTCCTACCTCCACTTCTTCTTGGATTGTTGATTCGGGTGCCTCTAATCATATGATTGGTAGTACGACGGGTCTCCTTGGTGTTTGTAAGTATGGAGGCACGCAAACTATTTAGATTGCTGATGGCAGTACACTTCCTATTACTGCTGTTGGTACTTTGGGTTCTTCATTTCGAAATGTTTTTGTCTCTCCTGGATTATCTACCAATTTGATTTCTGTTAGACGATTGGTAGATAATAACTGTGATGTTCATTTCTCTCGTGGCAATTGTCTTGTGTAGGATCAGGGTGTCGGCGACGGTGATCGCAAAGGGGCCTAAAGTGGGACGTCTATTTCCTTTACAGTTTTCTATTCCTAATTTTTTTTCTTTTGCTTGTACGGCTACTGTCAATAATAATGAAGTATGGAATAAGAAATTGGGCCATCCCAATTCTGTTGTCTTGACTCATCTTTTGAAACATGATTTTTTGGGCAATAAAGAATCTTTTTCTTCATCTCCTGTATCTTTTGATTGTGCTACTTATCGTCTTGGTAAAAGTAAAACATTACCTTTTCCTGCGCATGGTAGTCGTGCTTCTACTTGCTTTGAGATTGTGTATACTGATATTTGGGGTGTCAGTCCTATTATTTCTCATGGGCAGTATCGTTATTTTGTGACATTTATCGATGATTACAGTCGATTTACTTGGATCTATTTTTTTCGTTCTAAAGCTGACGTGTTCTCTGTCTTTCAAATATTTGTTGCGCTTATCGAGACACAGTTTAGTACTTGTATCAAAACCTTACGCTCCGACTCAGGAGGGAATACATGTCTAATTCCTTTTAGACTTATCTTCAGCAAAAAGGGATCATTTCTCAACATTCTTGTCCTTATACCCCTCAACAAAATGGAGTTGTTGAGCGTAAGAATCGTCATCTCTTCGATGTTGTTCATACTTTGCTGATTGATTCATCTGTACCTTATAAGTTCTAGGTAGAAGCTTTATCTACAGTTGTTTATTTGATCAATCGTTTGCCTACTGCCACTCTAAATTATGATTTTCCCTATCTTCGATCATTTGACATATCTCCTGAGTATCAATCATTTCATACTTTTGGTTGTGTTTGTTTTGTTCATCTGCCACCTATTGATCGTCACAAGCTTGTTGCCCAGTCTATCACATGTGCTTTTATGGGATATAGCCCTACTCAGAAAGGATTTTTTTTTATGATGCTCATGTAAACAAATTTCGGATCTCCCGAAATGTGATTTTCTTTGAAAATCAATATTTCTTTCAGTCTCAGGTTATTTCTGATCCTCCTATTACTCTTATACCCGCTTTTGATGATGTGCCTTCTTCTATTGAGCGATTTAAACCAAGTATGGTGTACCATAGACGTCCTCCTTCAGCGCCTCTTCTAGATACTGATCCGTCATTTGATTCTACGCTTCCAATACCTCGGCGCTCCACCCGGGTTACACATCCACCATATAGGTATGGTTTTTCTCATACCTCACTTACTGTCACTCTTGATATTGTTTCTGTTCCTCACTCTTATACTCAGGCAGCCACCCAAGCATGTTCGCAGTAGGCCATGCAAGAAGAAATTCAAGCTCTTCAAGACAATGACACTTGGGATCTTGTGACTTGTCCCTCTGGTGTCAAACCTATTGGTTATAAATGGGTATACTCAATCAAGTTTCGGTCTGATGGCTCACTGGACCGATATAAGGCCCGTCCTTGGGAACTGAAAGGAGTATGATATTGATTATGAAGAGACATTTGCACCTGTTGCTAAAATGACTACTGTACGGACTATCTAGGCACTTGTTGCGTCATAGGGGTGGTCTCTCCGGCAGATGGACGTGAAGAATGCTTTTCTACATGGGGATTTGAAGGAAGAAATTTATATGGCTTCACCTCCTGGCACGTTTACTACACCTTCCTTAGAGGTTTGTCGGCTACGCCGATCTTTGTATGGTTTGAAACAAACTCCGCGTACATGGTTTGATAAATTTCACTCTACTTTGCTTGCTTTTCACTTTACTCAGAGTCAGTTTGATTCCTCTTTGTTTCTTCGCAAGACTTCTGCAGGAATTGTATTTCTTCTAGTATATGTTGACGATATTGTGATTATTGGCTCTGATACTGAGTTACTTAAACAATTACAACAACATCTCAAGGCCTCTTTTCACATGAAAGATCTTGGTCCCTTGCAGTACTTTCTTGGCCTTGAGGTCTAGATTACTCTAACTGGTACATTGTTACATTAGCACAAATACACAGAGGAAGTAATTTCATTAGCTGGTCTCCAATTGGGTAATTCTGTTCTTACTCCCTTTGAGGTAAATCTTAAGTTTCGTTAGGAGGAAGGCGAGCTTCTATCAGATCCATCCTTGTATCGGCAACTCGTTGGGAGTTTGAACTACTTGACGATTACTCGTCCTGACATTTCTTTTGCTGTGCAGCAGGTCAGTCAATTTATGCAGGCCCCTCGACACTTTCACCTTGCCGTTGTCCGCCGCATTATCCGATATCTGAAGGGCACCTCTCCACGCGGGTTGTTCTTTCCTAAGGAATCTTCCTTACAGTTGGTAGGCTATAGTGACGTTGACTGGGCTGGATGTGCAGATACTCGTCGCTCTGTTACTAGCTGGTGCATGTTTTTAGGCAATGCACTCATTTCTTGGAAGAGTAAGAAGCAAAATAGAGTTTCCAAGTCCTCCACAGAATCTGAATATCGTGATATGTCTTCCGTTTGCTCTGAGATCACATGGCTTCGTGGGTTATTGGGTGAACTTGGTTTTCCTCAGCTTCATTCTACTCCTCTTCATGTTGATAATACCAATGCTATTCAGATCGCTGCTAATCCTGTCTTCCATGAGCGTACGAAACATATCGAAGTCGACTGTCATTCCATACGTGAATCCTTTGACAGACATGTGATTACACTTCCTCACATTTCCACCGAACATCAAACTGCAGATATCTTCACTAAAGCTCTTTCTCGACACTGACATCAATTCTTAGTTGACAAATTGATGCTTCTTCATCTACCAGCATCATTTTGAGGGGGGATGTTACGGGATTTGATTTGTACTATTTTAGGGATGTTTTCCTTTATGTCTAGATTGTATATAGCAAATAATTAGGCTATAAATAACATTGGAAATACTTACCTTGTATAGCATTTAGGCACTGGAAATCAGGCAATCACTATGTAAATCTCTTCTATATAATGAAAGCAAACCCTATGGAAAGGGCATTCAGACCAATTTGATAGGATTCAAAACCTTCACAATCTTGCAGGCATACCAGGTTCTTATCAAAAGACCAGGGACGACCTTGCTTGATTCTTTTTTATCTGCCACCTCCTTCAGCTTCACCAGGAACTTGTTTCTTCCTATTTCCTTGAATGCGGCCTTTCCTTCTACTTGCCATACTCTTGCTAGAGTGTTTCCAAGAGCACCTATGTTAGCTATCTTATCTGCAGCCACATATAGCAAGATACAATGTTTACTTTTAGCATTTGATATAATCACATCGTTGTTACTAACCACCACTTCTTGATGCTCCTCGTCCTTTAATTTCAAACCCTTGCATAATGTAGACAAGTCTTCCTTCATATCCTATCCTGCATAGACAAAAGTCAAGAAGGAGAGGGCTCTTAAGTTTACCAACAAGCTTAGAGAGAAAACCTTACACTCACTGTGTGAGAGAAGGACCATTCGACTACGGGTAGAGTTTTCCTTTATAAATTCACGTGTTTGAAATAAGACTTTATAATAAAAATAATGTTCTAACTCAATATATTTAATTAACTCACGTTCTTTTGTAAATTTACTTTAATAAAAAAAATTATAAACTACGCATTTCTCATATTATTATACATAAATATGAGAATTATGTATAAATTTATTTCATGTCTTTTGCTTCCAATCCTTCTGAAAATTAATCTCCTTGTAAGTATTATGTTTTAAATGAACTTGATTTTATCATATATCTTTTCTATCTTTTATATTTATTCATGTATATGGTCGGTTACACTGTTTGTTTTACTTGCACTCATGCTTATAGCTGGTTATACCGTCTTTTCTTTCTATTGTTAAGCTATTACTATAAATTACCTTATATATATATATATAAATATCCTCAATTTAAAACATGGTTATATACTATTTCAATATAGCAGGAAAAGATCATTCTAAGATAATCATAAAAGATTCATAATCGATGCGACAATATATATATTAATATATAAATATCCAGAGTTATATTATAATAAAAATAATGTTATAACTCAATATATTTAATTAATTCACGTTATTTTATAAATTTATTTTTATAAAAAAATTTCATAAACTAAGCATTTCTCATATTATTATAAATAAATATGATGTAAGCATATGCTAACAAAAAATATCCTCTTGATTTATGTAATTAATAATAATTCTTTTAAGATGTCTAATTTGTTGATTTTTTGTTTAGCTCTACGATTAGATTTATAATGACATACTTTTCCATATTTATAACGAATAATTGTTTTTTCTTTTTACTGCTATTTTTAGTAAATTTTGTTGATTTATAATTCTGATTAACTTGATTATCTTTTGTCGTTTTATAAGTTATATAGATATATAAATATATATATTTATATATTTGTGGATAAGTTTTATCATGTTTTGTTATACCTTTTGGAATGAGCTTATAAGGGGATTTTTTCCTCAGAAAAGGCCCACCGGACTTTGGCCTAGAACTCGGCTTAAAGGTTTCTCTATCCGTATAGGGAACAGAATGCCTACCAGGAAGGGGCGCCGAATAGTCGATAAGACAGATCAAGCTGACATTTTGCAGCTGCCCACGAAAACCAGGGATCTGCATGAAACGTACGGGAAACACGGAGGACCCTCGATTCATCATCATCAGGTCATCTACAGCTCGTATAAACCGGATCAGAGGTCAAGGAATCACACCGTATTAATGACGTTGCTGATAGATCACACACCACACTTATAGAGCCGAAGCAGAGTCACGCTGCATTAAAGATAACAGTAGATACAAAAAAGAAGGCACATACTTTGTGAAAAAAAAAGAGTATCTGCACCCTCTCAGATACGGTATAAATAGTAAGCTCTAGGTACAAAAAAAACTCTCTCTGATCCTTAGACTCTTTTATTTATTTGCGGGTCCAAGAATATTTACTAACTTTGGCATCGTAGGTTACCCGGCCTCTAGGCTGCCGCATTCTTTTCTACCTTGTGCAGGGCTCATTTTCGAAGACTTGAGTTGAAACTTGGTCCAAAGATGTGTGAAACACGACATTAACAGAGCTTATAATGTAATGTATCCAAATTGTTCACATAAAGTTTCTAATTCTTTTTTAGGAAACTCTCTCTGATCCTTAGACTCTTTTATTTATTTGCGAGTTCAAGAATATTTACTAACTTTGGCATCGTAGGTTACCTGGCCCCTAGGCTACCGCATTCTTTTCTACCTTGTGCAGGGCTCATTTTCGAAGACTTGAGTTAAAGCTTGGTCCAAAGATGTGTGAAACACGACATTAACAGAGCTAATAATGTAACGTATCCAAATTGTTCACATAAAGTTTCTAATTCTTTTTTAGGAAACTTCTTTTCTTTCTCCATTTGTTTTTTTATGGAATGTGTCGTCAGTTTTTACGAATACTTCTTGTACCTTTTGAGCGAAGTATTGATGAAATCCTGCTTTGAACTTCTCTTTCTAGTATGGTTGCTGACAATATTTTTTTATTATAACCTCAGTTAGAAATACACATTTATACTAATGAAATTCATATAATATTAGACAACGTAAATTAATTAATAAATCACTAGTTATTTCTCTAAACTGGAAATGGTCACCGGCAAAATGATGGGTTAATACAAAAATTAAAGTATTAATAGCATCCTCTAAAGGTTGATAATTTTGTCGTAATAATTTATATTTGTTCATTATGTCTATATTGAGTAACTCAATATCCTATTTCTATCTTTGGCTGAAATGTAGTTATCTCACGATCATTTTAATTGTCAAGTAAAACATGTGACAAAACCAAGCTCTCAAAACAAAAATAATATAAAAATAATAATATTTTAACAATATTTTAATTTTATAATTTGGTTATTAAACTTTTTCTCTCTCATTTATCAAAACCCCATAAAACATCTTAACTAAATTTATTTTATTACTATTCACAGATTTCTCATCTTATCTCAACATTCAAACAAAACGTTAAAGGCAAGCTTAATACTTCTTTGAGACTAAAGTTGCTAGGTCAAAAAAAGTGTTTAGGGCATGAGTGGGTAGACGGTTGGCTAGGGTATGTGTTATGAAATGCAATAGGAACATGAGTAAATACATGATCAATGAGTATTAAGTTGAGATTTTGGTTGATTTCAAGATGAATAAGATGTTTATATCTAATTCGTCTATTAGTTCTAGATCTAGTATACATCTTGATATTATCACTGAGGAAGATTTTTCTGTTTAAAAAAGTGATAATATTGATTTCAATAAATGGAGTATTCTAAAGATTGATGCTAAATCTATTTACAAAACTACCTGGACTCAAATTGTTTTCAAAACCGAGTTCAATGTTAAAATTGTTGAACAAACCTATACTATTTCAAAATCCCATGAAAAATGTTGCTTATTTAACAGAAAATCTATTCAAGAATTTATGGTAAAAGGTTACAAATTTCTGCATATTGGTCCTGCATCCTCTTTATCCCCAACAGCTTCAGATACGGTCACTCCTATTCATCACAACCAATTAACTATGATCAATAGAGCCTGTGAAATTGATATGATTATTTTGTATAATGAATACAGTTTTGTTAAAAATCGTGATAGAAGAAAATCTTATCATACTACTTTCTCTGATTAAAAAAAACTACATGTTAAATGAAAATGGAAAGACAAAATGTATGCCTTACAAAAGCATATATTATTCTTTGATTTCGTCGAAAATTATTATGTTTTAAAAAATAATTTGAATCTTGTTAAAACAAATTTTGTCAAGGAAGAAGGAAAAACAATAGTAAGATCTAGTCACCCCCTTTAGAGACAATTATTATTTCCCAAAAAGGAGTAGATATATAAATGCTTCTCTTTCTAAATTACCCAATGCTGATTTTGATGCTACTACTTATACTGAAACAAAGAAAATTATTGAACAAAACAATTTTGTCAATAAAACTCTTCATGTTATTAGTCAACAATTAGATTGTATTAAAGAAAAAGGTTGAAAGTCCTGTTTCTACTATTAAACCTGAAAAACCTTTGATTATTTTACCAGAAATAAGGCAAGGTCTCAAGACCAAACCAGCCAACACTCTTAATAATTAATCAAATGCTTGCTGATTTAAAGAAAGAACATTCTACTAGTGCTTTGAGTAGCAAAGGTAAAGAAGTGGTTGTTGATTTTTCTATAGAAGAATCATCTTATTCCGATTCCTCTGACAATAAAGATATTCTTTTACTTGAAAAGAATTTTGAAAAAATTGATCTAGAAAAATTTGGGATTAAAAGATTTTCTTCAAGAAAAAGTGGTTGTGAAGGAGTGTGCCTTTCTCAATATAAATCAACTAGAAGGATCACTACTAGCTGATGTGGGACAATCCCTTCCCTCCCTCAGGGTCCCTTGCCATGGACCCATATTCACCTTTGGGGACCCTTGCCAATAAGGAACTAACAATGTCCACACATCGTTTGGCTCTAATACCAATCAAGGTAGAACTCATCCCGCAAAAGTGCTTGTGAAGGAAAGGGTGTCTTTCTCAATATAAAGCCACTAGCAGGATCACTACTAGCCGATGTGGAACAATCCCTTCCCTCCCTCAGGAGTCCCATGCCATGGACCCATATCCACCTCGAGGGACCCTTGCCAATAGGGAACCAACAACACCGACACATCGTTTGTCTCTGATACCAATCAAGGTAGAACTCGTCCCAAAAAACGCTTGTGAAGGAGAGAGTGCCTTTCTCAATATATATTTGTCAAAGAGGAAACATATACTCAATTTGTTCCAAGAAACTAATATGTCAGTAACCGTCCTATTGATAGCCCCATGAGCGACAGATCCAAATCACATACTAGTGAAGGATAAAACTAAAAGAGTATTGTAGTTAAAGGATCCTTCCTGGTGGGTATCAATGGAAAAGTTGAATTATTTTATTGTTGTCACTCATTATACATTTTTCTCGAAGACAATTTGGTAAAATGGAATAAAACAAACATTGATAGCTCGATCTTAATGCGGAGGTTACAAGGAAATCAAATAGCCCACACACTTCTAGTGAGTGTAGGTACATTTTTCTTCTAGTGATTAGTTTTTTCCAATCCTGATTCAACTCTGTTGTGATAATCAAGCGATGATAAATCAAACCACTTCAAATCGCCTGCATTTTAGTATTTCATGAGATAACCAGATACATTGTCTTAACTTTCACAAATCTAAAGATCAACTTGCAAGCATGTTTAGAAAATCATTGCATTTTAATCAAGCTGAGCTTATGTAGAATAAAAAAAAAACAAACAAACAAACATAGAAGTCGAGTTTACGTGATAATATACATGCGCGAGCGCGCGCGCACACTTGAGAGGTATTGTTAGAAGTTATTTTTTGTAATGAAGGGTATGTACTCGTCCATGGAGTTGTTTTGCCATAGGTGAGTTTTTGAGATTTCTATCGTTTGAATTTAATTATTGACAAGTGCGAACATACACATTTGACAATCTTTAATCTATGAACACAACAATATATGAAGATATAGGATCCTTACATAAGAAACCTTTGGCAGTCGGCCACCATTTTGAAGAAGGAATTCCACTGTGGAGTTCCTCCAAATCCTCACTCATTCACACTAATCATGCTTCCCTTGCAAGACAAAATGCTGAGGTTCCAGCACATGCTTTCTCTTGCAGAACCAGAACTTTGTTTATGCACTTCACCTGGAATGGCCTTCCGGTTTCAAGTGCCATGGTAGTCATTAATCAATTCTCCCCGGAATCAAAAGAAAGATTCAGAATACACAAACTTCTGTTGTTTCAGATGATTTCTGTGAAGGCAGTCATACTTTGGCTGACACTTTATGGAGTCAATCCCCCAGAAGCACATGTGAAAATGGGTCTCTTAGGAGACAATGGAGAATCCCTCCTGTGGCGTTGGCATCATAGCAACCAATTGCAGCTTGCCTAACTGACATAATTTTACGGGATTCTTGAACACTGAGACCCTTGCAACATTATTTCCTAATAAAACAACATGCATAATGCTGAATGATTCACCTTTATCCACCGCAAATTGCCACTCTCTCGTTGATATGTCGAACCA
>QEOT01004054.1:0-15010 GCA_003123785.1 Pterocarya stenoptera
TACCGGCGGCTAGTTATGCCGGCAAAAAACCGCCACTACTTAATTAGCGGCGTTTTGTGAACAGATTCCGGCGCTTATCGAACGCCGGTATTAATGATTTTTTTTTGTAGTGTCCTCATTTGAGCTTTGGGTCCATTTGGCTTGAGCCTAAGCTTGGGCCTTATCTCTTGGATCTATTCTAAATTCCATCCTTAGTAGGTTGGATCATTTTTCTCTCTATCCTTTTAGCCCATTCTTTTCCTAATTAAAGTCCTCAAAGTGTCTTGGGCTTTATCCTAAAAGTCCTCAAGAAAGTAACTCCTTTAACAAGGTTCATTATCCATAGGGCCTCTTGGTAGACTTTGGTGGGGTGTTTCAGATATACTCCCTTCACTTTCGATAGTACGGCGGCTATTTGGAACAAACTACTGAATGGCCAATAGATGGATGGTCGGTAAAAGTGGCGATTGGGACAAAAATTAAGGGGCGAGCCAATAAAGATCAGAAATGGCCACAAATGATCTATTGCGACCATTTAAACACTAGTTTTGGCCAAAACTGATGCTAGAAAAACCCACATGCGATGTAGTGAATGCATGTGAGAGTTTTAGACTGCGTTTGGATGTCGAACTGAGTTGAGTTGAGTTAAATTTTTTATGAATAGTAGTAAGTTGAAATTGTTGAATGAGTTTGGTGGGGTCAACTAAGATGAGTTTAAAATGTGTTTGGATGTTAAGATGAGTTGATATATATTTATAAGAAGTTGTAAAAAAAATGGATCCCACCATAATTTTATACTGTTTTGCTGACAACAAAAGCCAAAATTCATTATTTTTCTTGCACCAAATACATCAAAGAAAAAAAAATTCTGCGTGCATTGCAGCCTACCACGTTGGTCAAAACGTAAAGAAACCCAAAACAACGATGTTGATCAAACGTAAAGCAACTCAAGGAAGAATCTCTACATCAACGCCAGTTTAGAAATGAGTTAAAGGACGAAACTTGGCTCAAAGTCTGGGGGTTGTTGCATAAATTCTCTGTTCGTGGTTTGAATGTTCATCATGTATTTTTTCAATGTGCTGATGTCTGAGGCGAGACTGCATGCTCTAAGTATCTATTCGTTGTTTGAATAATCATTTATGATAAGCATGTGTGAAGCCGATTGAAATGACACGCGGTGGATAAATTCAATCCACGTGAATGGGAAAATCTAATTATATTGTATTATATATATCACAATCTATTATGAAAATATATAAACAAATTCTTTATCATTTTGATAATAATCCGCCATCCAAAGATGAACTTCTCGATTTGTCACTGTCCAAACTAGTGTAGGCCAAAACAAGATTACGATGTATTGACTTGTCCACTCCAGTACTTTGTATACTCAAGGTTATAAAATATTAGTCAAGATATCTCTTATAAGTAGTTTCAAATGTTTGGTTTGTTCACATTTTAATACGTAATTTTGGCACTTCTTCAACGGCGGCCTTGGTAAAAACTCCAGTCCAACAATTATTCCAGCCTACAAAAATAAGCACCACATTATATTTTAATCGACTTCGCACATACGACCAAGTTTTTCCATTCACGTGGATTGAATTTATATATCCACCGTCATTTCAGTCGGCAAATTCACCGAAGCTTATAAATGATTGTTCAATCCACGAATAGAGACTAAAGCATGCATGCAGTCTCGCTTCAGCACATCAGCACATTGAAAAAACACATGCACGATGAACATTCAAACCACGAGCAGAGACTTTATGCAACAACTCCCAGCACAGACAAAAACTCTCACGTGCATTGAAAGCATGACCGTGTTCTCCTAACATTTTGATATTTATAGGGATATTTATAAAAATAAATAAAATTAAAAGTTATGACTTGATACAAATTATATGATAATCAAGCATGGATCGAATCTTAATAAATGAAAAATATATAAAATTACATGATATTCTCTAACATTTTTTTTTTCTCTTTTCTAAATTAGGTCTCATCCTCAGTCTCTAAATTATCGAAACTAAATTAGTGTAAACTTCTATATGAAAAAACGAATTCGTAATAATATTTGGAAAAGAAAGCGAAGGATGGTTTTATAGAGTTTAAAAACGAGGTAAATTTTTTAATGTTTTGGATCATGATATAATAATTATTTAAAAAAAAAAAAAGAAGAAGAAGGAAAAACACGGAAAACACTGCCACGGCCTCGTGGTGGCTGCATCCACTGGTGGCTTTCCATGTATTTTATTATGTTTTATTTAATTTTTTTTTTTAAATTATTATTTTGAAGACATTTCTAACATTTCAACCATCACCTGATTAGTTTAGGAGGACGTAGACATGAGAAGCAAATAATTGATCAAGACTTCAAGCTCTATATAAGAAGGCGAGCTCAAACATGAGTACAGCAGAATACTAAAAACGTGATCTCCATATTTGTAAAACTCTTGTTCTCAAAGGAGCTGTACGTGACTTTCATCCATAGTTCCAACTTGTAAGTCTCTTCATTTATCAATTCTAAAATTATTTCCTCAAATCTCATTATATATATATTATATATATGGAATAATACTACATAAAGTGCTTAAATATTGTGCAATCGTTTAAAAAAAAAAATGAAATCTACGATTATTTTTTTTTTTATGTAAATCCCGAGTTTACTCATTTTTTTCAAAATGATTACGTAGTACTTGTGCACTCCACTACTGCAAATATTATTTCTCATATTTTTTTGTTTTCTTATGTTATTGTACTGTTTACATTTTTTTTTTCTAAGCTACTGTTTACATTTTGTATCCTCGCTTATAATACTCCATTAATTATCGTGGCATTCGATATCTTCTCACAACACTAACGATAAAAATATGTGAATAGTGCGATGGACAAGTAAACATTTGCTTATCATATATAAAATCTGGCCAAAAACATCACATCATGGCTCTATTACTGCTCTTTCACAGTTTCTATATATGGCCCCCAAAATCCATTTCACGTACACGAGTAGTTTTTTTAGCTATAAGGTTGAAATTTTTTAACATATATGGTTTGTAAACTGACACGAGAATAAAGAATTAGAGTCTGTTTAGAAATATAATTGTTTTTATATATTCTCATATTACTTCAGTACTATTATTATTTACAAACTATTCATTATTATTTTACTACTATTTATAGATCATCTGAGATATCCTTAGCATTCAAACGGAGCCTTTACGCTTTTTGTAACAATATTTTGTTATAATTGGCTAACTCTGTACACATTAATTCGCAATATATCAATTTCGTTTCAACTTTCTTAACTTGCAAAATCTATCTAATTAAACAATATTCTATGAATTATAAAATAAAGCTCTAAGAATGCTACATTTGAATGCAGCTTTTGCGATGGGATGGTGGAGGTCTTATGCTAGTGACGAGAGATTTTCTAGTTCAACTCTCACTGTTTCGATTGGTATTTTTGCGGTATTATGGTTGCTATGGGCCATCAAGAAACAAAGAAAGGCCGCAGTTCCTCAATTGCCACCAGGTCCTCGTGGCTTGCCAATAGTTGGGTACCTTCCATTTATAGGTACAGAACTTCATATAAAGTTTGAGCAATTGTATGGGATCTATGGCCCAATCTATAAGTTTTGGCTTGCAAATAAGTTGTGCATTGTGATCAGCTCCCCCTCGCTAGTTAAAGAAGTTGTTCGTGACCAAGACGTAATATTGTCCAACCGTGATGTGAACATAGCTATACTTGCGATCACATATGGGGGAGCTGATATTGTTTTTTCCCAGAATGGTTCAGATTGGAAGATGTTGCGAAAGATGTTTGTGAGAGAGATGCTTAGTCCATCAAATCTTGATACTACTTTCACTTTACGAAGAGAAGAGGTAAGGAACACCATTAAAAATGTGTATGAAAAAATAGGTACCCCAATAAATTTAGGTGAACTGGTATTTATGACGGCAATGAATGCCATCATGAACATGTTGTGGGGTGGCACGCTACGAGGTGAGGAAGGGGCTAAGTTTGGAGCTGAGTTTAAGAATATATTTTCGAAGTTAGTGTTGCTACTCGGAAAACCAAATGTTTCGGACCTTTTCCCTGCATTAGCAAGTTTTGATTTACAAGGGATCGCAAGGGAAGCAAAGGGGATTTCCCAAAGCATTGAACGAGTTCTTGATTATGCCATTGACAAACAGATGAAAAGTTTGGCCAAGGCCAAAGAAGAGGGAAAGACAAAGACAGGACAAAAGGACTTTTTGCAAGTTCTCTTGGAAATAAGGGAGCAAAACAATGGTGCATATTCATTTAGCATGACCCAACTCAAGGCCGTGCTTGTGGTATGTATTTGTCCACTTTTCTGCTTTTATGTCTCATTACTTTAGAGCTGAATTGAAGTTGGCCATTTATATCTTTAGCTAATTCCTAGACATCAATCAAATTTATTATTTTTTTTTTCAATTTTCAATGATCAGCTAATCACCTTACTCATGTTTAAATAGGACATAGTGGTGGCTGCAACCGAGACCACAACAACAGTGGCAGAATGGGTGATGGCAAGGTTGATGAAACATTCAGAGATATTGAGAAAAGTCCATGAAGAATTAACAGAAATCGTGGGGACGGATAACTTAGTTGAAGACTCCCATTTGCCCAAATTACATTATTTAGATGCTGTAATTAAAGAGACGTTTCGTCTGCACCCACCTGTTCCTTTCCTAGTACCTCGTACTCCAAGCGAATCTACCATCATTGGAGGGTACCATGTACCCAAAGGTTCTAGTATTTTCTTGAATGTTTGGGCTATACAAAGGGACCCAAAGTATTGGGACAATCCATTGGAATTCAAACCCGAGAGGTTTCTAAATGATGGCTATGGTAGAATAGATTATTCGGGCAACGATTTTAAGTATTTTCCATTTGGGTCAGGGAGAAGGATATGCGCGGGTATTACACTAGGGGACAGGACACTCAAATACATCCTGGCTTCATTTTTGCACTCCTTCGAATGGAAATTGCCAAAGGGTTTAGAGATTGATGTTTCAGATGCTTATGGTCTCATTACCAAGAAGAAGAATCCAACAGTTGCAATTCCAACTCCAAGGTTGTCCAAATTTGAGCTTTACACAAAATAGTACAATGCGAGAAATATACTTAGTTGCTTTGCATGCCAATACAATGTATGAAGCCACTATATACACAATAACCAATGAGGTTGTGATGGTTTTCACTTCCTATACTCCATAGTTGTGATGCGAAGAGGCTTATATTTACACTCACTTGTATCCAAATTTGTGCAATTATTGGCCTATGAATAAAATCTTAGTTTGGCAATTCCGTTTCTTCTTATTTTGCCGCTAACTGACGTGGTTTTATAATAAACAAAGGTTTTTATGGGCATGCATTTTGTTTTGTGATGTTCATATAGGAATTCTACTATCAGAACCTCAAGCCCTTTAATTATATTTTATTTTTCAATTGGTAAAAGAGGATTTATTTCTTTTATTAGTTGCCAACAACTTCTTTAATGACATAATACATATTCAACTAATTTCAATTAGAGATTGATTCAAGATCTTTGAGAGCTAAGATATGTGACTTCTAAGACTCTTTCAACAATTCTAAATGGAAACTCATCTGTAATTACCATATGGCCAATAGACAACCTCACAACCTCTTCAGTATACTTGTGAGTTACAAGATTCCTTATTGTATTACCATCACTATCTCCAACCCCCTCCTTGGGTGTTGCCTCTCCCGCTAATATTTTTTAGTACCTATCCAAATGTCAACGTTTATGTGGATTTATGGGACATGAAGGCAAATGGTTTTGCATGATTGAAGATTCGATCCTCTTTGAGTAGCAAGCGTACATCTAGCCACAATAATTACACTTAACCTTAGGGTCATCTACAGGACAATCATTCACCTTCATAAAATGGTCCCAAACAACTGACAGATCCATACTCTTCCGTTTCTTAGGAAGTAGACAAGTATTACTAGTAGGGGCACTCAGGGGTCCTAATGTTTGGGTATCTCTTTAATCATCTCCTAAGTTAATGGTCAGCTCGTTTGAATCAACATCAATTGTAATAGACAAAGAATCCATCTACATGTTAATTACATAAATAATTACAAAACACAAAAAATTAAAAAAACAAAGAAGAAAACAAAATAGAATACCTCATAACACAATTACACAGTAGCTTGTTTGCAACATGACAATATCACAAGTCTAAGACACTAATCTAGATTTTAGTTTACTCGTCTTTCCATAATTTACATCAATATAGATTTACAACACAATTAGAACATAATAAATTAACAATAATAAATTTTTTTCATACAAAAACAAAATACTAAACCAAGCATGTAGCACACTCAAATTACTATTCATAGTCTCACATATGTGATCCAAAAATGTTATAAAGCATGTACATACACAGATAGACAAGTTAAACATCAAATAATAGGAAAATTAATTATCAAACATCAAAACCGAGCCTCATATATAGTACATATTACCGATTGTGTGAAATTGGTTGTAACAGGGATGGGAAATCGATTTTAGGTGAGATGTAGGGAAAAATGATCATCGATGGGCCACCGGTGGAAAGGGACCAAGAATAGATTGAGAGAGCTCGGAGAGATAAGAGCGAGATAGGTGGAATCATAGATAGAGGTGAACAGAGAAAAGATGAGTGAGAGAACTTGGATGGCCGGTCCAAACAGAAGCTGGTAGAAGGAGAGGTTGAGTGGCGTGAGAGAGGGGAGAGGTAGTGAGGCACGATGCACGAATGTAGTGAGAGACGAGACAACATGAGATAGGAGAGAGAATCATAGATGAATAAGAGGGAGGGGAGGGTGTCAGGCTTATGAAGCCCTAACTTAAAACATGTTGTTTGGTGTATTAAATCAAACGACATTGTTTCTTATTATTTGTTTCTAAAACATAGTTATAAAATGATACTGTTAACTGACTTAAGTTAAATGGCTTCATTTTATATAAGAATAAAAAAATATATATTATATATCTATTGATTAATTGGTTTGAGCATGGTTCAAACTAGAACCGACATTGAACAACTAGAACCTACCGTTCGATGTCGGTTTCTAATATTTTTTACCACCGACTGACTAGTTCTCCACTGGTTTCGGCCAGTTCTGACTCCGACGGCCGATTTCGTCTATTACTATTCACTCCTAGTACTTGGGTGCCGGACCATGGCCTGAAAATTATCACGCTAGCTCTCACATCTAGTTTGAGGTGAATTTCTCAATATATGGATGCCACGTCCCCGAGACTCACAAAGATTTATGAAGATTGGAGTTGAGGAGTACATCCACATCATCCCAAGTCGATCTCAAACTACAAGGATTTATGAAGATCAGTGCCAGGGTCACATCCTCTCAACATCCCAAGTCAATTGTGGGCTCCTCATCCTTGCAACTTGGAAGGCTTTTTGAAGATTGGATGGTACGTCCCTCAGATGTCCCTAGCCAATAATGTAATTATTCAAACAATCCAAATTATAACGGCATAGTGTAGTGTTATGTAGAAAACCAAGCTAAGATAGTTGCCATTGGCTTCTAGTTTCATGTCATAGGTATGTATGAGAAGCTTGAAAGTCCTAGCAAAGAGAGACAATAGAGGGTTCAAATAAGTAGGGTGGGTGACAATCAGTAAGGATTGAAGGAAGGATAGTTTTTTCAGTGGGGGAGGTGTGTGAATAGTGGGTGGATCAAACACTTTGATTGTAGCCTTCAAAGTATCAACGGAAGTGAAGAAAAATAAGGGAAATTGAGGGTGAAAAAAGGAACATGGGAGAGTTGAGAGGATGCGGTGGATTACAAAAAGGGGAGGGGTGGAGTTGCAACTGTTAAGGCCTTAGGGTGAGGGGTTGGGTTTTCAGTGAGGAGGTGAGAGATATGAGTTAAAAGTGAAAGAGAGTGGAGAAGAAACTGACCAAAAAAAAAAAAAAAAGGAGAGAAGATTGGCCAGACAACAGTTCATTGCATATTTACCCATCAAAATCATTAAATAAGAACAATATCTAATTGTTGTAATGTACCTATAAAAATTAGTGTAGATTTAAATCATGATATAAACATAACAAAACAAAAAAAAAAAGAGCTTGAAAGGAAGGGATCGGCAAAAACTTCAACTACCAACCACCTCTCAAGTTCTCATACAATTGTAACAAAGAATTAAGAAAAAAAAAAAGAAGAATAAAATAATTAAGAAATCTCATTGAGAGAGGATTCGATTGACAACTGTACCCTACAGACTCTCTACCTAAATAAACGTCTTACCAAATAAAGACCAAAAAATGATAAATATATATAATCATTAATCAAAATTAGTGGAAAGAAGAACAAAAAGTCAAAACCATTAAAAATCTAAAATCACCTTTTGGTCCATCTTTGCTGCCTTCATCCTTTTATTCTTCTTCCTCACCCCACAACAACAGATTTGATCTATTGTTATGGATGAAACCATCACAAAAAAATAAGCAAACCATCACAAAAAAGTTTTTTGTCATGGTCTGAGACCGTAATCACAACCGTCACCAAAAAGGTGTCACAGGAAGTATTTTCTGACGGTTTATTGCACAACAATCACTAAAAGTTTTTTTTTTCTTTTTGTGACAATTGGAAGTCTTACCTCTTGGTCCCATTATTGCTTCTGCAAATGCATCTCTAAATTGGACTGTTGCGATAAGAGAGCCTCCAAATCCTACTGTTTCGACTTCATCTACTCAATTTCTTGGTGTGTGTTGTCCAAATCTTTAATAAGATTATTAACTTCTGAAGTTGAAGCAGTGGAAGATAAACCGACACGCTTGAAAGAACGTCCCAAACCTCTTACCAAACCAGACTTGGTCTCGAGGACTTGCATAAATTGGTCCATGTTACTAGGAGAAGATTCCTTAGAGGCTGACTGCATCTCAATCACTTTTTCCTACAATTAGTACGAAAACACACAATAAGTAACATATTAAAAGGAATAGTAGGTAAACATAATATCTATTCATATGTTGGCATAATTTATTCACACAAAATGACCTCACTTACATCGTTAGCGATAGGATCAATCCACTCATTGTTTATATCGGTGTGAGTTGCAACATAGACATGAATCTGGGCTTGCGAAAAGATCACAACACTTCCTCCAATCGTCTAACTTCATTTTCTAAAAAAGGGACTGGGTAGCCTCTTCCAACGTCTCAAATTTCTTGAAGTGTTCATGATATCGTCCCTCATGACACCGAAATAATGTAGCTATCAACTCATTCATAGTTTGCACTTTCTCGCTATGGCCAAAATTTAGGTCAAATTCATCCTAAGAAGTTAATTGTATCAAGAATATAAAATTAAAACATCTCTAAAAAAACAATGGTCTATAAATTCACCAGTACGTGACTCTGAATGTGATTCTTAACCTCATTCGAAACATCTCACCATGACCACACATAAAATGGCGCATAAGCCCGAACTAGTGTTCCGACATAGGAGGAAAGCAATGCCGCATTATCATCCACACCCCTAGTAATGTTATTAGGGATGTTGACCTTGATTTTCCTGTGCCTTCTTTTTTTTTCTAGAGTCAGGCCACGTGTTAAGCCATGCACAAGACGTGACAAGGCATCGGCTAATATGTTTAAAATTATTAAAATGAGTCTCCCCAAGTATTCAAATATAATTAATTATTAACAAGAATTTTCTTATTGTAGGTGTAGACTGGCTATCTGCCTCTTGTGTATCAACTTGATCAGGAGTGGTGTCCTAAGTTGGGGAGTCCTCAACTGATTCGGGTCTTGGCAGAGGAAACACATTCTTCGTGCTCGTTTTGGTGGCATCCTTAAAAAGTATTAATATTCTCAATTAACTAGATTAGAAGAAATTATGAAAAATGTAAGCAATCGTCACGTATGTAAATAAAACACTTAATACTTTTATTCTTCATCTCCAGATGTATTTTCCATGATTGTTTCAGAATCTCCTTCAATAACATCTTCATAATCTCCTTCCTCATCATCATCATCTTCTTCTTCTTCTTTGTCAAAATCTTCAACTGAATGATCATTAATACGGATCGGTCGGGATGCATAGTTGGGATGTCATCTCTATATAAGGGGATTAGTTTGAGAGCACCAAAGTCAACAAATAAATTAATACCCTCTCTATCTTCCTGGTAGGCCTCTATAATCGGAGGGTCATCTTCATCTCCACTATAATTGCGATCCACTACCAATCCTGCACCATAAATATTTCAAGGAACAAACTTTTGTACAACTCGCCAAGTTATCTCTCCACTATCTTCATTGGCTCTTTTCATTGGATCAATCAAGTAATAGACTTGGGTCGCTTGACAAGCTAATATGAACAGATCATCTTCGTACCATTTACATGTAGTATTGACACTCATAAAGTGACTATCTCTATATATCGAAATGTGACCACCGCATAGATCTCACCAATCACATTTAAAAACATATGTCACATTCTCGCCCAGGTATTTCAATCCGATAATTGTAACATATGACACCATAGTAGTCAATATCCTTTCTTCTATGACTTTCCTCGACCAACACACCACAATTTTGCGTCTTTCAATTATGTTCATGGTCCATAGTATGGAATCTATAACCTTAAACTATGCATGCAGTGTATGCAAGTGCTCTATTTGAGGGACCACAGGCCAAGGCATGCTATTTAGAAGAAACTGATGATGGATCAGGAGAATGTTGTTACAAAATCTAACAAGTGAAATAGTAAAAAAATTATTAAAAGTTACTATGAATTAAAATGGTTTACAAATATTCTACGTTATGGGACATTTAAATGTATATACATTGTTCAAACCATCATGGAAATTCTTCTTCGTGTCTCACCTCTATATTCTCTATGCCTTCTATCCTAAGTTTGTCAATGTGCTCAGTGTATAGAAGTAAAAGAATAGAATATTTGAACACATTCGATATAGTATTACTTTAATCAAATATATATTAATTAGAATTATTCTAAGCATTGATTGACATACCTAGGATAGTCATCAATCTCTCGACAATTATTCAACACGTACCACCGAACTTTTCCTAACTCTCTATCGATTAAGTCATACACCGTTTGTGCACCCAAGGGCTGTACATTTTGAAAAAATATAGATAGCTCACAAAGGTAAGGGGCAACAAAATCAGCATTCTGCTCTTCATTATTAAATCATGTCTCAAGCCCACAAAGATATAGAGAGCAAAATGTCAACCATTCATTGTGTATATAAGCCTCTGTTATTGAATCCTCAGCTTGGACTTTATTCCCAACAAGCCTATAACTCGCGCAATATGTAGACTGTTATCTATGCTAAATTTTATAACTCTAAATAGCTTATTAATATACATAATCACTACTACAACTATTAATAAAATGTGTATCGAATATATATAAAATGAAACATTTTTTTTTAAAAGAGCCGGTAGCCACACACATAGTGGCTCCGTCCCAAATTTATTAATATGCCCTCACTTGTGGCGGAAGAATACCGTGCTAACAACAAAACACTTGGGGGCTTACAAGATAAACGCTATAAACTAACCCAAAACCAAGTGTCAAAATAAACCAAACAACCAAAACAATAAACTAACAAGCCTAAAGCCAAGCAAACAACACACAAGAAAAAACTAAACAAGCCTAAGAAACAAACAAAAAAGAAAATAACAGATTAAAGATAGCGTAACGAGGGAATACCCAGCTTGTCGAAGCGGATTAGACCTCTTAGCAAACTCGGCACTTCCTCAATCTCTCGCTGCTCCACACAATGACCAAGCGAACCATACTTAGCAAGCCAATCAGTAACTTTATTACCTTCTCTGAAAACATGATAGATAGAGCAGACCATCGAATCCAAAAGACCAAAAATCTCCTCCTAAAAATCCTCCAGATACCAAACCCCACATCGCCGTTGTTCCACCACGAGACCACTACTTGTGAGTCAAGTTCAACTTCCACATATTCAATACTCAAAGCTTTACAAGCTTTAAGGCCATGCAACAACGCTAATAATTTTGCCCTATTATTCGAACCAAAACCAAGAGGAAAGGCAAAGGCATGAATTAAATTACCATGATCATCTCTGATAATACCACCCACCCCAAACGACCCAGGATTCCCAAGACTACTACCATCAAGATTTAACTTAAAACGACCCTGGGGGGGTTTACGCCAAACCACCAACCTCGAGCCTCGCCTTGGGGAACAAGAGGCAAGATAAGCAAGGATTGTAAAATCTGAGAATCGCTTGTAGAACATTTTGAAACTTTGTGAATGCCCTAGCATATAGCGCGAATCTCATAAACAATCGAATGCCAAACCAAATTAAAATATTCAAGACGACCTTCCATACGAGCAACACATCTACGACGCCAAAGACGGCAAGAAATAAGAGAAGGAAGAAGGCCCACAATAGTACCAACCTGAGATGAGGAAGAAGCTCAACGAAACCAAAGGGACACTAACTCTTTCCAAGTACCACGAAGCGGTAACCCAAAGATAGCTCCACAATAGCACTAGATCCGCGCAGCAAAATTCCCTCTAAACAAAACATGATTTTGGTCCTCATAATTATCAACATCACAGAAATCACACTTAGTAACAATTAGCACCCCTACACGACGGAGATGATCATCCACACTAAAGGAATTATGCCAAGCCTTCCACATAGACACCGAAACTTTCAATGGGAGCAACTTATGCCACATCCAAGGATGCCCATTCATCATAGAACCCATAATACGGATACAATCCCACACAGATTGAGTGGAGAAACAACCACTATCTTGCTTTGCCCATACCAAAACATCCGAACCTCCCTTGCAACCTGCTAAAGAATCCAGAATATCATTCACATGATCATGACCCACCAAACTAACCAAGAAATCCACATCCCAAGAATTTGACAGTTGACAGTCCTTAACTTTAAGTAAAGGGCTACCAACCACCGGAAGATTCGAAAATAAGGGACCTCGATCCCGCCAGTTATCATACTAGAAGAAAAGATGACCTTCCCTGAGCTGCCACTTAGAACTTTCGAAAACCAAAGAAATACTTTTAGCAATCATTTTTCAGAATCTTGGGCCTTTATTCGAGTTAATAAGAATCCAAGGTTTAGAACCCACATATTTATCTTTGAAGAATCGAGCCCATAACGAATTACCTTGGATTAAGTTCCAAGCAAACCTCATATTGATGATCTTCCACATTTTTCATTTGTGGGTAGGTTTGGGTAGTGTGTTATATTAGGTATCTCTTATATTGATTAAATTCACCATATATCCTATTTGACACACTTAGTGGCCTTTAACTCTCTGGTTTTGATATCTGATTAATCTAGCAACCTACCTCAAGTACCATTTTCTCATCGCCCTAAATATATGGCTAACTTTTTCTTGCAAGATTTCATTAAACATTAAAAAGAAAGAAAATTCAAGTCTATGGTCAATGTCAGTATTATGATCATAGACTCACAGTCACTTGCTTTCCTAAGACCCAAACTAACATTTCCTTGACCCATAATTTCCAAACAACCAAAACATCATCTATTCTTGTAGATATTCTTCCGATATATTTTGTGTGGGATCTGTGACTATGTGGAAAGCAATCTAAAGGAAGAACAAATGAACCTAAAAAATAAAAATTTATTCAAACATCATATATCTGCAATAAATATTACAATATAAATTACTTCTTTAAGTTTTATGATTTATTTATGGTATCAGTTACTTCATTTCTTAGAATTATGAACAAACATGTGAATTCTTTGGGTAAGTCATTGTTGTTTCTTATTTAGCTTGTCTGCAATTATCTTGTCTGTGTTTGTGGATTTTTGGGTTTCTCTTGGCTCGGGTGGTTCGTCACTATGTGTATGTTTTGTTTAATAAAAAGATGTTCAAACTTTGGCGATGAAATTCATAATTCCAAATGCTTATTGCGTGAAACCTTGAATATGTGATTCAATGTTCTTATTTAGAGTTTATTGTGTTTTAATAAATCAGATTTTGGAATTAGGGTTTTTTATATATTTGGAAATCTGATTTAGTGTTTATATTTTATAATTTTGGAGTGTTTGATAAATCTGATTGTGTTTTAATAAATCTGATTTAGAGTTATTACTTGGCATATTATATGTTCTGTTGTCATGCATTTGGGAATTCTTTTTCATATGCATACGGAAACACTCCCTCTTCTCTTTTATGTGTTTGTGGGTTTTTTGGTTTTTCTTGGCTCGGGTGGTTCGTCACTCTGTTTATTTCTAGTTTGGTTTCTAATAGATTTCAAGTATTTAGATAAGTCTTATTGTGTTTTAATAAATTTGATTTAGAGTTACTACTTGGCATGTTATATGTTCTGTTAATTAGAGTTATTTCATATACTTATTGCATGAAACCTTGAATATGTGATATCTGCAAACATGCTTATTGGGTTTTTTTTCCTAAACCCAGTTGAAGTGTTTTGTAAAATTTTCACCCAAACTAACATTTCCTTTGCCTATAATTTGCAACCAACCAAAACATCATCTATTCTTGTAACCCTTAACTTTTATGAATCTTTAAGTTTTATGACTTTAAGTTTTATGATTCATTTATGGTATCTTTTTTTTCCAAACCCAGTTGAAGTGTTTTGTAAAATTTTCATCCAATCTAACATTTCCTAACATGTTTTATGGCAAATATTAGTTAGTTGTGGTATGATTTTAGTACTTCCATAGTCATTTATTCTCCCTATTCCAGGTCGTGTCTGTGCTCCTATTGATCCAAAATGTTCTGAAGAATTTGACCCCACATCAGTACCAACCCTTTCCAAAGTAAATTTGTATGGGATGGTCGTATTTATTACTATTTATTTTCAGTTCTTTAGATGCTTTCCGATAGTTTTTTTTTTTCCCCAAACCTAGTTGAAGTGTTTTGTAAAATTTTCATCCAAACTAACATTTCCTTCACCAATAATTTCCAAACAACCAAATCAACTATTCTTGTA
>QEOT01004054.1:39871-85233 GCA_003123785.1 Pterocarya stenoptera
AATTGTTCTTGACCCAATTAAATTTTCAAGGTATAAAAGATTGGATATGATGTCATAACAAAAATTTTAAAAATTAATAACATGTGGAAGTAAGTTAATAAAGTGATTAAACACAATGTTAGAAATCGGATTAAAAATGGTTTGAAGGCCAACTTTAAGGTTTGGGGAAACTGTTTAGAATTTCAATGGATTCCAACCATTTAGGGTTTCAGTAGGGTTGAAACTCTCTTTGGTCTGGCACAAAAATTGGTTGATCAGATGAAAAAGAATAGGGTTTTGCTTAGGTGGCATGATCTCACACTTTGATTCCTTCATAATCCAACTCATGGTTCCTCTTTGTGCCAAGTATCTAATACTATTCACTAAGTGTGGCTAAGATCTTGCCAAGTATCCAAATAAAACTTCTCTAACTAATTTGGACATTCCACACTGTGATTTTGAAAATATTGCACTTGGTGCGCTTATCGAGGTTACTATTCACGCTAAAAAAATATATAATGAACTTAGTACTGAAATTTTCTAAATATTCATATTAACCTATACTGAAAATCGTTTACCAAAATTCAACCCCAAAGTACCCCTAAAAATAAAATCACAGTTCCGAACATGTATTTCGTTCGAAATTATGAAAATGGGTTATTAAGCCATAAAATCCTAAATAATCAACTGAGTCTAATGACGTTGACCATAATGCATTCTGACACTTCTAACAATCTCAAATAATTCAACTCATATTTCTAACACCATAGTGAGTGATAACATTGACTATATTGATAGACTAAAACCTGCACAATTGGTTTATTCGTGAAAAATTATGAAATTTTCACGAGATTCCTAAAGTCAATAGAAATTCCACCAATGAATTTCTAGCTAGCTGTTACACTCTCACTCAATCCCACGGATTGAGCTTCTTTGGAAAATCCTTGTCTCAAGAATTGTCTCTCACATAATCTCTTAAAGTTCTTCCTAAATCTTCAAGCTCTCAATACTTGTGAATGTGTGCTCTTCGAGTTGTTTAAAATCCATAGCCGACTCCTCTATAAATAGGCAATGCATTCATTGGTTTGGGGAAGAGCTCTAATGACAGATTTATCCAAAATCCCAGTCAGATAAGTTGCTAACTATCTGCGAACATCTCGGACTGGATCACTTCTTCTGGATTATATCGAGTTCAACTCAGCTTCAATTTCTTCAATAAATCTTGCATCTTTATCTCTTCAACTGATTCTTAGACTCGACATAGTCATAGGACTCTTGTAGACTCTTATCTTATAATATAAATAAGTTTTGATAAGAGTTACAATTCAAATACTTATACTTATTAGATCATTGCAGCTCTAGAGTACAATTAAGATTACATTTATTCATAACAACATACACATCTAATCCTAGCCAAACATAAATTACATTTACAATCTCCCCCTTTGGCTAATTGATGATGCCAACATATATTGGATGGATGTAATCTAACCTGCAAACAAAACTAACCAACCAGCAGCAGCAAAGATCTCATATAGACAGTCATACTTCATATCAAGTTATATCATCATAAAATATGTGAAGCAACAATACGTCTAAACTTAAACACACACATATCAGTTTAATGTAGTATGCAAAATAAAACACACAGATCATTGTTTAATGTACAAACCTAACTGAAATAAACTTAAATAAAAAGATTTTAAAAGGATAATGGATGGTGGTGGTTGCATGTTGTCAACACTGCCCAGCTCCCTCTAGCCTGCACTTCATCCCTTCTCCCCCTATGTTTGTCTTCATCCTCAGGTGGAATGATTGTTTTTAGAATTTGATCCACATCCAATACAATTTTTTGTAGCCTGTCATTCATCTTTTCTGATTCATCCTGCTGGTCTGCGAGTATTTGGTCAATCTTCCCCATCTTTACTTCCCATTTGTCCACAAATGAGTCAAATTTTGATTTCAAAATTTGAAGCTGTTCAACTACTTCAGCGGATTGTCTTGGGGGAAGATGAAAGGATGCAGATGCCTCAGCGTGGCTCTTTTTCTTCCCACTAACAACTGCTTCTGACTTGGTGACAGTTTTTTAGGAGATCTTCCCATATAACTTGACTATGGCCTCAATGCTTCTTAAAGGGACTTTATCTATTCTGGCCAATTTTGTGATAAGGCCTCCAAATGGTAGGCTTTCCTTGTCTGTCTTGTCAATCCTGGCCTTTGAAATCACATCAACAATATGGGACGGGAGATCTATAGGTATACCTTTCACTAGTGCATACATAAATTGGGCTTTCTCAATTGTCAACCCAGTATGCCTATGAATCTTTGGTGGCCATGCTGGTGCACTGGGCCCAACAAACAGATCTTTCCTTCATTTGGGCTTTTGATGGGGTCCCCATGCCCTTGTATGGAAAACATGAGTTTCCCACACTTGGGAGTTCATTGAGCTCTCTAATGATTTCGGGAGTGATAATCATGTCAACTCCCCTAACGATAGATGTAATGAAATTGTTATCAACACTTAGTAAGGTATTGGCATAAAACTCCCTAACAATTTCAATATAGGGAGCAGGAGCTCCATCAGTGATCTTCTCCCATCCTCTGTCGGCAAAAATATGGGTAATAAATTCAAAATCAGGGTCATTTAGGTCATTTAAAGTTACCTCTCTTTCTCCAAGTACATTCCTCTTGGAGAATACGGTTTTGTATGTAGTTCCAGCTTCCTTATTAATGAACTTGGGTGGTTTTGAGTCTTTGGAGGAAGGCTTTGAAGTACTCCCTACTCCCTTATTAGGAGCTGACCCTTTGTTTGCTGTCACCTTAGATTTCTTTGGTATTTTCTCAAGTAACTCAGTTTCCTCCTTACTGGAAGATTTTTTCAGAGGTGCCTTGCAATTAAATTTGGCTTTCTTTGCAATTGTTTTGAATTTCATCTACAAAAAAATAATCTTTCTTAGTATAATGAATGCACAGTGTACTAAGGTACCAGATTCACTTTCCTTCACAAATATTGATGTAACTAGAGTGGAAGACGAAATAATACCTTCCTTAACAATTAATCCAATCATATACATATTTCTAGTAAATTTACAGAAATCACATATATGTTCAACAATTTTTATCAGGTGTGAAGAATATCTAGCCCTAACCACAGAGTCATTGTAGTATAGGGTGGAGGATAATGACATTGATACTAACCAAATAGACTCTCATACAGATTTTAATCGTCATCTTTCTTAACAAAACCACCATTCATTTTTTTCAAAGCAATGTCTAACCCCTTCCAACAAATGTTTAAGTCCAAAGCCAACAAGATGCCCGAAAATTTCAAACATTTCAGAGAACACTTAAAGATTTCGAGAACAACAACACCCAAAGCACAGTTTTCAAGTATCGTAAAACAGACTTTGGAGAGTGTATTCAGAAGAGAAAACCTACCTTGAGGTTGTGTAAAAAGATCAACATAACTTTCTTCGAGTTTCATGGAAAGATTTGATTTTGGGGTTTTTCTCTCTCAAAAAGTAGTGAATAAGGCAATAGAGTGATTTTGGGGAATAAAAACTAGGGCTTAAAGATGGATTAGAGGTGATGGCATGCAGTTAATGCTACAGAGCATCTTTATATCTTATTTCCCGCCCAAGGCCTGGAACGTGCCATGCACGTGGGCCCTCTTTTTTCTCAACACGTAGATTATGCCTTAGAGGTAACTCTCCATATTAACTCCAGTTATTCATGTTCCCTTTTTTTATATATAGATTTTGAAAAGGAAAACACATTTTAAAGGACCCACTCAAAAATATGTAGATTTCATCCATAAGGTTTGAGCCTTTTGGAGTAATTCTAACTGGTCAATCTTCACCATTGAGCATTCATTCTTAATAGATGACCTCCCAAGAATTCGTGTGTGTGTGAGTGAGGCAAAGAAATCTTTCCACTGTTATTATTTCCTTCCCCTTTTTATTTTTCTTATTTTTCTTACTCCCCCTTTCTTTAAAATGTTCCGATGAATGAGGGCTTTCCTTGAAATTCAAACTTTATGCTAGGGCCTATATACCCTAAAAAGAATTTCCCTCCAAGCACACAGTCATAGGGCGCCTATATGTCCATTTTGTATTGCTCATCTTTTTCCATAATGAATAAAGCAATGATTTTTTCTTACAAGGACAATTAGAACTTAGATCCATGCATGAGTGTTCGTCTCTTTTCGTAATGATTTTTTAACACCCGACTTTTTCTAGAAGGATCGACCTGTGTGCATGGCAAAAGGAGACCTTTTTCTTTTTGGGCAATAGGTTCAACTAGTTTTAGTCAATTCAAAGGCATAGACTCCCCCTTTTTTTTGGGTGTATTATATGAGTATATGCATGTTGTCACCAACTTGTTAAGAAGTCAGATTTAACTCCTCACAATGTAGAGAATCGAATTCTTTAGTGATCTTTCTTTAAAGTTTGTGCATCAACAGTAAGAACACATACCAGAGAAGATCTACCACGATCCCAACAAAATGGATTGGTGAAGTCACAAAGCTCACAGACTCAGTATACTCAGAAAATCTGTACCTTACACATGATAACAACACAAGGGTTTTGAAAAACCAAGCAAAAAAAGCAACCCCCCCCCCTTTTTTATGATTATTATAATGAAAATAAAGCAAAAATCAGGGCATGTCACACACACCAATGGCCTTCCTTAGAAACTCAAACCTTAGACCATCTAAAGGTTTAGTAAACAAATCTACTAGTTGGTGTTCGGTATCATTATGTTCTAGTGACACTACCTTTGTTTCAACCAAGTCTCATATGAAATGATGCCTTATATCTATGTGCTTGGTTCGTGAGTGTTGCACAGGGTTCTTCGAGATACTAATGCCACTTGTATTGTCACAATAGATAGTCATAGTATCTTGAGAGAACTCATAGTCCTCAAGCATCTTTTTCATCCAAAGAAGTTGAGTGCAACAACTGACAGCCGCAATGTACTCAGCTTCAGCAGTGGATATGGGGATGGAATTTGCTTCTTACTCATCCATGCTACCAGATTGTTACCGAGATAAAAACAACCACCGGTGGTGCTTTTCTATCGTTAGCATTACCAGCCCAGTTAGCATCCAAAAAGCGAACCATACTTTTATATTTGAATCTCTGGAAAACCATATGCCATAGTCAACCGTAGCACTTAGGTATTTCAGGATTCTTTTGACTGCTGTGAGGTGTGATTCTTTAGGATTTGCCTGAATCGTGCATAAACACCTACACTAAAAGCAATATCAGGTCTGCTAGCAGTAATGTAAAGAAGACTTCCTATCATGCTTCTATATAGAGTAGGATCAATGTTCTTGCCTGTAGAATCCAAGCATAATTTAACAAAAGTGCTCATCAGAGTGCGAGCATGTGTCTTCCCTTCCATGCCAAATTTTTTAACATGATCTTTAGCATACTTAGATTGTGAAATAAAAATTCTTTCTTTAGTTTGTTTAAGTTGAATCCCAAGAAAGAAATTTAATTCCCCAATCATACTCATTTCAAACTCATTTTTCATTTCTTTGGAAAACTCATGTGAAAGTTTATCAAGAGTAGATCCGAACACAATATCATCTACATATATCTGAGCTATAAGTAGATGCTTACCAAATTTTCTTAAGAACAGTGTTCGGTCAACTTCACCTCTTACAAATTCATTGTCAAGCAAGTATTTCGTGAGTCTTTCATACCATGCTCGAGGTGCTTGTTTTAATCCATAAAGAGCTTTCTTCAACTTGAAAACATGATCAGAAAACAAGTGATTAGTAAATCCCTTTGGTTGTTCTACATATACTTCTTCATTAAGTATGCCATTTAAAAATGCACATTTAACATCCATTTGGTAAAGCTTAAAATGTAAATGGCTGGCAATTGCTAGCAATATGAGAACTGATTCCAAACGGGCCACTGGTGCAAAATTCTCTTCAAAATCAATCCCTTCAACTTGGGTGTATCTTTGTGCTACTAGTCTAGCCTTGTTGTGAACAATAGTGCCATGTTCGTCTGACTTGTTTTTGAAGATCCACTTTGTTCCAATGATGTTATGATCCTTGGGTCTCAACATTAGCTCCCATACTTGATTTCAAGTGAACTAATGTAGTTCCTCGTGCATGGCATTCACCCAACTTTGATCTTGTAATGCTTCTTCCACCTTCTTTGGTTCAACCTACGACAAATAGTAGAGGTATGAGACTTGATTTCAAATTTGTTTTCTTAATCTCATACCTTCACCCAAGTCTCCAAGGATGTTCTCCTTTGGATGATTGTGGCTGATTCTTGTAAAGGGCTCTTTTTCATGAGTTGAGACCAAGTTTGGTGTAGCAGGTTCTAATGGATCTGTGTCCTCTTTTCTTCAGTCTTTCCGCTAAGACTTTCAAGTTCCATTTTGGTCATCTCCTTAGAATTTTCATCCACAACTACATTGATTGACTCCATTACTGTTTTAGTCCATAGATTGTATACTCTGTAAGCTTTGCTATTTGATGAATATCCAAGAAATATTCCTTTATCACTCTTGCTATCGAATTTGTCAGCATTTTCTCTGTCTCTTAGAATGTAGCAAGTGCTTCCGAACACCTTAAAGTACTTTACTGTGGGTTTCTTTCCATTCTATAACTCATATGGAGTCAGTTTGGTGCCTGGACGAAAGACTACACAGTTCAGAATGTGTCCGACAGTGTTGATAGCTTCTCCCCAGAAGTATAGGGCCAATTTTTTGTTACTCAGCATGGTGCGGGCCATCTCTTGTATTGCTCTATTTTTCCTTTCCCCAATTCCGTTCTGTTATGGGGTAATTGGGGCTAAGAACTCTTGATGTATCCCATGTTCATTACAAAACTGACTAATACTTAACAGATTAGCCTTGAGGCCATTGACAAAAAGAACATTATGAAGAATAGGTAAACCAGAAATATCCACACTTCCATTTTCTTCCATTGTTTCTATACTTCCATCTCCGGAAGTTATGAAACCTCCACTAATGGATTCAATCTTTTTAAACATCTCTTTATCTCTTGACATATGTCTAGAACAAGCACTATCCAGATACCACATGCTAGTGTCCATAGCTTTGAGTGCCATGTGTGCTACTAGGCATATAGCTTTTTCTTTTACTACCCACTTGATCTTTGTTTCATTCATATTTTTAGGAAAACATAATTTAGATAGTTCACCAAGTTTCTTACCTAGGGTGTTTATTTGATTACTTAATTTGTTTACTTTAATTTCCAGGTCATCCTTGCTAAACAACTTATTTCTATTTCCTTTTTCCTTATCTTTTCTAAGTTTAAAGCAAATTCGTTCTCATGTGTCCAATTATTCCACAATAGTGACAAGTAGGAACAAACATACCTTTGGACTTACCTGGAGAAATCATTATTGATTTTCCTTTATTCACAGGTTTCTTTGAGATATTTTCTACATTACTTCCTTTTACAAAGGTGATACCTTTGGATATAAAGGCAGCAGACGCTTTATGATGTAAAACTTTGGAAGTCTTTTATCCCAAACTTGTGCGATCAGAACTATCTCTGACCTTTTAGTATTTCATTGAGCTTTTGAGTGGGAGTCTTTTCTTTGACTTATTGACATGCTGCCAAATTCGTTTCCAGTATCTCTTTCTGTGCACGCAGTTTTTTCACTTCTAGTTTAGTTACTTTTAGTGCCTCCACCAAATTGTTCTTCTCATTTTCTCTGGTGGTTAGATTTTTGTACAGCTTTTTATTTACCTTTGAGATTTTTACAAACTCCTCACATAAGTCCTCATATGCTTCATGCACACTTAATTCATGATCAGCGATTTCTGTGGCAACATCAGAATCAATATCACAAACAACCTTGCTGTCGTCAGTATATTGTTCGCTTGTGTCAGCATAATTAGTAACAGAGGCAGAGAAAGCAATCAAAGCAGTTTCATCATCAGAAGATGTATCTGAACTTTCTGAGTCAGAGTCATCACTCAAAGTAGTATTTAAGGCTTTTGTCTTTCTTTTAAAATTTGGACACTCCATTCTTATGTGACCAAAACCAGAGCATTCATGACATTGAACTTTATCTTTTAGATCGGTTTTGTCTTTATTCCACTTCTCAGAGACATTCTTTTTAGTGAATTTCTTATTTTTTTTTCCTCATCTTTTCAGCATTCTTTTTATTATACATGAATTTTTTTAATTTTCTGGCCATGAGTGCTGAAGCATCATTACATAAATCTTCATTATCAGACTAATTTTCTTCCTTAGTAGTTTTGAGTGCGATGGACTTACCTTTCTTTTGTTGTGGAAGAGTGGATTCATAGGTTTGCAAAGAGCCTACCAGCTCTTCTACTCGAATTGCGTCTAAATCCTTGCTTTCTTCTATGGCTGTCACCTTTGGTCGAAACCTTTCAGGTAGGGATCTCAAGATTTTCCTCACAACTCTTGCCTCTTCCACCTTCTCACCGAGATTGTACCTAGAATTGACAATATCGTTTAGTTTAGCATAAAATTCATTAAAAGTCTCATCTTTCAGCATTTTTATTTCCTCAAATTTTGAGCCCAACATTTGTAATTTAGATTTTTTTCACCGTTTTGGTCCCTTCATGTGTGGTTTCCAAAATATCCCAAGCATCCTTGGATTTCTCACACATAGAAATTCTCTTGAATTCATTTGGAGACACTGCCATAAAAATGGCATTTAGACTTTGTTGTTTGAATTGCAGCTACTTGATTGTTCTTTCGTCCATTCTTTTATAGGTATTGTAGGCCTTGTCCATCCTGACTCCACGGTTAGCCAGACTTTCTCATCAAGCGATTTTAGAAACGCTCTCATTCTTACCTTCCAGTAGGCATAGTTATCACCATCAAATTGTAGTGGTGATGACAGTGTTGCCATGATCTTCTAGGGGCATAGATCACACTCAGATTTGAGTGAACCATGCTCTGATGCCAATTGAAATTACCCATATTTATACATGTTAACACTTTAAACAAAAGCTTATTAGCACGGACTAGTAATCAATATAAAATATTAATAACATTAAATAATAATTTGGTTACGAAGGGAAACCATTTGAAAAACTCTTCAAATGTAAAACCTTACGGGGCAACCAAATCCAGGAAAGCCAATTTTAATGATTGAGAGTAGTACAAGTAAAACGTTTACAAAACCTTTGTAACTAGACATGTTTACCCAAGATATGTGACCCGCTTGTCTTCTACCGCAATAGGTAGTCAGAACCTCTGACACTCTCTAATCCTTGTCTTTCCTACTGGAATCTTTAGTGGTTGAACTTGAACACAACAACTCCCCCTTGGAGTATGCTCTCACTCAATCCCACGGACTAAGCTTCTTTGGAAAATCCTTCTCTCAAGAATTTTCTCTCACACGATCTCTTGAAGTTCTTCCTAGATCTTCAAGCTCTCAATACTTGTGAATGTGTGCTCTTCGAGTTGTTTAAAACCCTCAGCTGACTCCTCTATAAATAAGCAATGTAGTCATTGTTTTGGAGAAGAATTATGCTGACAGATTTATCCAAAATCCCAGTCAGATATGTTGATAACTATCTACGAACATCTCCGACTGGATCACTTCTTCTGGATTATATCGAGTTCAACTCAGTTTCAGTTTCTTCAATAAATCTTGCATCTTTATGCCTTCAACTGATTCTTAGACTCGACATATACATAGGACTCTTGTAGACTCTTATCTTATAATATAAATAAGTTTTGATAAGAGTTACAATTCAAATACTTTTCCTTATCGGATCACTGCAGTTCTACAATCCAATTAAGATTACATATATTCCTAACAACATACGTATCTAATCCTAGCCAAACATAAATTATATTTACACTTCTTATTTGCGACAAGTTATTTTCAGTGAAATGACTATTTCCAGTTAAAAAGAGTTTAATTCCGTCTTAAATAGTATTTTTCGTCGTAAAAAAAGGGTCACAAATACCCACTTTTCTTGTAATGTGACCATTGTTGTCTTGTCTCAAGTATTCCTCTCAACTCATCAATCTGTTTTTTTGTCGCTTCAACATATTTATCAAGCCTTTTTCATTTCTTCAACAAGTACTTTGTATGCTCGAGGTATCTCTTAATAGACAAGATATCTCTTAGTATATACGTAGTTTCAAATGTTTGGTTTGTTCACATTTTCCTACGTAATTTTTGCACTTCGTCAACGGCAGCCTTTATGTAAAAACTCCAGTACTCCAACAATTAATAGTCCAGCCTACAAACGAAAGTACCACAATATTTCAATCGGCTTCGCTCATGCTACGTACCAATTAGAGTTTCCCATTCACGTGCGTTGAATTTATCCACCGCGCGTCATTTCAATCGGCTCCACACATACGTATTATAACTGATTATTCAAACCACGAATAGAGACTTAGAGCATGCAGTCTCGCCTCAGCACGTCAGCACATTGAAAAAATGAACATTCAAACCACGAGCGGAGAATTTATGCAACAACTCCCAGCACAAACAAAAACTCTCACATACGTGCATTGAAAGAGTGACCGCGTTCTCCTAACATTTTGATATTTATAAAAATAAATAAAATTAAAACTTATGACTTGATACAAATTTGATAATCATGCTTGGATCAAATCTTAATAAATGAAAAATATATAAAATTACATGATATTCTCTAACATTTTTTTTCTCTTTTCGAAATTAGGTTTCATCTTCAGTCTCTAAATTATCGAAACTAAATTAGTGTAAACTTCTATATGAAAAAACGAATTTGTAATAATATTTGGAAAAGAAAGCTAAAGAGGTATTAATGGGTAACATTAAAATCACTTTTATTAAGGATGGTTTTATAGAGTTTAAAAAAGTGGTAATTTTTTAATGTTTTGGATGATATAATATATAATTAGTAATTTATTTTTTAAAAAAGGAAAACCAGGAAAAACACGGAAAACACAGCCACGGCCACGGCTGCATCCACGGGTGGCTTTTCATGTATTTTATTATGTTTTATTTTATTTTATTTTTAAATAATTATTTTGAAGACTTTTCTTTTTTAAATGTTGAAGCTGTTTTCAGATGCATCTAAATTATATGTTTGGGAATGAAAGCATCTTTGACTAAAAAATCATTTGACTTTGGAGGGATTTTAACTTGCCAGCGATCACGTACATGAGAAGCAAATAATTGATCAAGACTTCAAGCTCTATATAAGAAGGCGTGCTCAAACATGAGTACAGCAGAATGCTAAAAACTTGATCTCTATATTTGTGTAACTCTTGTTCTCAAAGAAGCTGTACGTGACTTTCATCCAAAGTTCCAACTTGTAAGTCTCTTCATTTATCAATTCTAAAATTATTTCCTCAAATCTCATTATATATCTTTTGAATATTAATACTACAAACAGTCGTAGAGTATACCAGTGCCATGCAATTGGTTTGGAAAAGAGTCGAGTCTTTTATTAAAAAATTAATTTTTTTTATGTGGGTCCTGAGTTTACCCTTTTTTTCAAAATGATTGCACGGCACTAGCTCACTCCACGACTGCAAATATCATTTATGATATCTTTTTGCTTGTTTTACTATGTTATTGTACTGTTTTACATTTTGTATCCTCGCTTATAATACTCCATTAATTATGGTGGCATTCAATATCTTTTCACAATCACTAACGATAACAATATGTGAATAGTGCGATGGACAAGTAAAAAATGTGCTTATCATATATAAATCCGGCCAAAAACATCGCATCATGGCTCTATTACTGCTCCTTCACAGTTTCTATGGCCCCCAAAATCCATTTCACACAAGAGTGGGTTTTTTAGCTATAAGGTTGAAAATTTTTAACATATATGGTTTGTAAACCAACATGAGAATAAAGACTTAGGGTCTATTTAGAAATATAACTGTCTTTATATATTCTCATATTACTTCAGTAGTACTATTATTATTCACAAACTATTCATTACTATTTCACTACTATTCATATATCACTTTTATTAAGGATGGTTTTATAGAGTTTATAAATCTAAGACTTTTGAAAAATGAAATATCTATGCTTAACACTAATAAGATTATGTTTGGAAAACAAGTTTTCCTTAAAATTTTTATCTTCATCTCATCTCATCTTTACACTTTTTCAAATCTCCATACAAAATATAATAAATAATTCAACTTTTTCAAATCCCAATATAACTTTTTCAAATTCTAATTCAATTTTTTCAAATCTCAAAACTAAAAAATAATATTTTAAACTTTAAAACAAAACACAAAATTCTCATCTCATCCTCCAAACATAATCTAAGTCTCATTCTATCTTCCTCCTTGCCTTCGAGGCAATGCTTCAACACAACTCACATAAAATACATATTCCTTATTTTGAACCTTTTATTTTTTCACATCGCCCTACATTTGAATGCAGCTTCTGCGATGGGATTGTGGAGGTCTTATGCTGATGACGAGAGATTTTCTAGTTCAACTCTCACTATTTCAATCGGTATTTTTGTGATGTTATGGTTGCTATGGGCCATCAAGAAACAAAGAAAGGCCACAGTACCTCCATTGCCACCAGGTCCTCGTGGCTTGCCGATAGTCGGGTACCTTCCATTTTTAGGTACAGAACTTCATAGAAAATTTGAGCAATTGTTTGCGATCTATGGCCCCATCTATAAGGTTTGGCTTGGAAATAAGTTGTGCATTGTGATTAGCTCCCCCTCCCTAGTTAAAGAAGTTGTTCGTGACCAAGACGCAATATTTTCCAACCGTGATTCGAACAGAGCTGTACAAGTGGCCACATATGGGGGAGTCGATATTGCTTTTTCCGCGAATTCTCCAGACTGGAAGATGTTGCGAAAGATGTTTGTGAGAGAGATGCTTAGTCCATCAAATCTTGATACTACCTTCACTTTACGAAGAGAACAGGTAAGGAACACCATAAAAAATGTGTATGAAAAAATAGGTACCCCAGTAGATTTAGGAGAACTGGTATTTGTGACGGTGATGAATGTCATCATGAACATGTTGTGGGGCAGCACGCTACAAGGTGAGGAAAGGGCTAAGTTTGGAGCTGAGTTTAAGCATATGTTTTCGGATTTAGTGTTGCTAATCGCAAAACCAAATGTTTCGGACTTTTTCCCCGCATTAGGAGCTTTTGATTTACAAGGGATCGTAAGGAAAACAGAGGGGATTTCCCAAAGCATTGGACAAGTACTTGATTATGCCATTGACAAACAGATGAAGAGTTTGGCCAAGGCCAAAGAACAGGGGAAGACAAAGACAGGACAAAAGGACTTTTTGCAAGTTCTCTTGGAAATAAGGGAGCAGAATAGCGGTGCATATTCGTTTAGCATGACCCAACTCAAGGCCGTGGTTTTGGTATGTATTTGCCCACTTTTCTACTCTTGTGTCTCATTACTTTAGAGTTGAATTGAAGTTGGCCATTTCTATCTTTAGCTAATTCCTAGACATCAATCAGATTTTATTTTATTTTTATTTTTGTTTTTCAATTCTCAATTCAGTTGATCACCTTACTCATGTTTAAATAGGACATAGTGGTGGCTTCATCCGAAACCACAACGACCATGTCGGAATGGGTGATGGCAAGGCTGATGAACCATTCAGAGACAATGAGAAAAGTCCAAGAAGAATTAACAGAAATCGTGGGGACGGATAACTTAGTCAAAGAATCCCATTTGCCTAAATTACATTATTTAGATGCTGTAATTAAAGAGACATTTCGTCTGCACCCACCTCTTCCTTTCCTAGTACCTCGTACTCCAAGCGAATCTAGCATCATTGGAGGGTACCATGTACCCGAAGGTTCTAGTATTTTAGTGAATGTTTGGGCTATACAAAGGGACCCAAAGTATTGGGACAATCCGTTGGAATTCAAACCCGAGAGGTTTCTAAATGATGGTGATGGTACACTAGTAGATTATTCGGGCAACAATTTTAAGTATTTTCCATTTGGGTCAGGGAGAAGAATATGCGCTGGTCTTACACTAGGCGACAGGACACTCAAATACGTCCTAGCTTCATTATTGCACTCCTTCGAATGGAAATTGCCACAGGGTTCAGAGATTGATTATTCAGACACTTATGGTATCGTTACCAAGAAGAAGACTCCAACAATTGCAATTCCAACTCCAAGGTTGTCCAAACCTGAGCTTTACACAGTATAGTACAATGCGAGAAATATACTTAGTCGCTTTTCATACCAATACAATTTATGAAGCCTCTATATGCACAATAACCAATGAGGTGTAATAAACTTAGTTGCTCTGCTTTGCTGCTAGGTGAAGTGGTTTTATAATAAACAAAGGTTTTTAAGGGCATGCATTTTGTATTGTAATGTTTGTATAGGAATTCTACTATCAGAACCTCAAGCCTTTTAATTATATTTTATTTTGCAATTGGTAAAAGGGGATTTGTTTCTTTCATTAGTTGCCAACAACTTCTTTTACAACATAACACATATTCAACTAATTTCTATTAGAGATTGATTCAAGATCTTTGAGAGCCAAGATATGTGACTTCTAAGACTCTTTCAACAATTCTAAATGGCAACTCATCTGTAATTACCATTTGGCCGACAACCTCACAACCTCTTCACTATACTTGTGAGTTACAAGACTCCTCATCGTATTACCATCACTATCTCTAACCCCCTCCTTGGGTGTTGCCTCACCCACCAATATTTTTTGGTACCTATCGAAAGGTCCACATTTATGAGGATTTATGGGACATGAAGGCAAATCGTTTTGCATGGTTGAAGATTCGATCAACTTTGATTGGCAAACATACATCTAGCCACAATAATTACACTTAACCTTAGGCTCATCTACAAGACAACCCTTCACCTTCACAAAATTGTCCCAAACAACTGAATGATCCATACTCTTTCATTTCTTAGGAACTAGACAAGTACTACTGGTAGGGGCACTCAGGGGTCCTAACATTTGGGTATCTCTCAAATCATCTCCCAAGTTAATGGTTAGTTCGTTAGAATCAATATCAATTGTAGTAGACAAAGAATCCATCTAACATGTTAATTACATAAATAATTACAAAACACAAAAAGCTTAAAAAACAAAGAAGAAAACAAAACAAAATACCGCATAACACAATTACACAGTAGCTTGTTTCCAATATGACAATATCACAAGTCTAAGACTCTAATCTAGATTTTAGTTTACTCATATTTCCATAATTTAAATCAAAATAATTTCACAACACAATTAGAACATAATAAATTAACAATAATAAATTTTTTCATACAAAAACAAAATACTAAACCAAGCATGTAGCAGACTCACAGTGGGAAGTAACTCTTGGATTACTGTTCATAGTCTCAAAAATGTGCTCCAAAAACTTTATAATGCATGTACATACACCGATAAACAAGTTAAACATCAAATAATAGGAAAATCAATTGTCAAAAATAAAAACCGAGCCTCATATATAGTATATATTACCGATTGTGTGAAATCGATTATAACGGCAATGGGAAATCGATTTTAGGCAAGAAGTAGGGATAAATGATCATCAGTGGAAAGGGACCAAGAATAGACTGAGAGAGCTCGGAAAGATGAGAGCGAGATAGGTGGAATCATAAACAGTGGTGAACGGAGAAGAGATGAGTTAGAGAACTTGGACGGCCGGTCCGAACGGATGCTGGTAGAGGGAGAGGCTGAGTGGCCTGAAAGAGGAGAGAGGCAGTGAGGCACAATGCAAGAATGCAGTGAAAGACGAGACAATGTGTGATAAGAGAGAGGATCAAAGATGAATAAGAGGGAGGGGAGGGGGTCAGGGTTATGAAGCCCTAACATAAAACATGTTGTTTGGTGTATTAAACCAAATGACATAGTTTCTTATTCTTTTTTCTAAAACGTAGTTATAAAACAATACCGTTAACTGACTTGGCTTCATTTTATATAAGAATAATATATATATTATCTATCGATTAATTGGTTTAAACATGGATCAAATTAGAACCGACAGACCGATGTTGGTTTCTAACCTTTTTTTATCACCTACTGACCAGTTCTCCACTGGTTTCGGCCAATTCTTGACTCCAGTAGCCGATTTCATCTGTTACTATTCGCTTCTAGTACCTCGGTGTCGGACCATGGCATGAAAAACTATCACGCCAGCTCTCACATCAAGTTTGAGGTGAATTTCTCAATCTGTGGACGCCATGTCACACAACTCACAAAGATTTATGAAGATTGGAGCTAAGGAGTACATCCACATCATCCCAAGTTGATCGCAAACTGCAAGGATTTATGAAGATCAGTGCTGGGGCCACATCCTCTCAGCATCCCAAGTTGATTGTGGGCTCCTCATCCCTGCATCTCGGAAGGGTTTTTGAAGACTGGAGGGTACGTCCCTCTGATGTCCCAAGCCAATAATGCAATAATTCAGACAATCCAAATTATAAGGGCAAAGTATAGTGTTATGTAGAAAACCAAGCTAAGATAGTTGCCATCAGCTTCTAGTTTCGTGTCATAGGTACATATGAGAATCTTGAAAGTCCTAGTAGAGAGAGACAACAGAGGGTTCAAAGAAGTTGGGTGGATGACAATCAGTAAGGGTTGAAGGAAGGATAGTTGTTTTAGTGGGGGAGGTGTGTGAATAGTGGGGGGATCAAACACTTTGATTGTAGCCTTCAAAGTATCAACGGAAGTGAAGAATAATAAGGGAAATTGTGGGTGAAAAAAGGAACATGGGAGAGGTGAGAGGATGCAGTTGATTGCAAAAAAGGGAGGGGTGGAGTTGCAAATGTTAAGGCCTTAGGGTGAGGGGTTGGGTTTTCGGTGAGGGGGTGAGAGGTAACAGGTAAGTGTGAAAGAGAGTAGAGAAGAAACTAACAAAAAAAAAAAAAGGAAAGAAGATTGGCCAAACAACAGTTCATTGCATACCCATCAAAATCCTTAAATAACAGCTTAAATAAGAACAATATCTAATTGTTGTAATGTACCTATCAAAATTAGTGTAGATTTAAATTATGAGATAAACATAACAAAAAAACAAGAAAGCTTGAAATAAAGGGATTGGTGGAAAGTTCAACTACCAACCACCTCTCAAGTCTCATACCATTGTAACAAAGAATTAAGACAAAAAAAAGGACAAAAAAAATAATTAAGAGCTGTACCTTCCAAACTCTTTACCTAAATAAACATCATATCAAATAAAGACCAAAAAATAATAACTATAGACAATCATTAATCAAAATTAATGGAAAGAGGAACAGAAAGTTAAAAACATTAAAAATCTAAAATCACCTTCTGGTTCATCTTTGTGGCCTTCATCCTTCTATTCTTCTTCCTCTCCTAACTACAACAGATTTGATCTATTGTGATGGATGGAATCGTCACAAAAAATAAGCAAACTGTCATAAAAAAAATTTTGTAACGGTTTGAGACCGTCATCACCAAAAAGACATCATAGAAAGTATTTTGTGACGGTTTACCATACAATTGTCACTAAAACTGTTTTTTGTGACAGTTGGAAGTCTTACGTGAGATATAACGTTCAAACGTGAAACTTTTTTGTGACAATTGATTCCATCACAGAAAGTAACATTCACACTTACCAAATAACGTTCAAGCATTTACCCGACTGATTAGCATTCGAACGACAAATATCTAACATTCGGTATTTTTCCTTCACGTATTTTATTTTTACATTCAAACATTTGTGCTGCGATGTTTGAATGTCGCATTCGCACATTAATGGAAAATTGTTCGAACTTCAAAGACCTAACGTTCAGATGGTTAATTCGTCCGTTCAAACGTATCTTTTTTAGCCATTCAAACATTAATTGAATAAGTTTGAACGTTTGTGGAGTGTATACATTCAAGCGTAGTGCATTAAGTTCAAACGTCGGTGTAATTATGTTCAAACGTTGCTTTGAGTATAAAGCCATGTTCGAGCGTTTTTTCTTTACATTCAAACGTACTAATCAAAACTAATAATTTCATAAAATTAAAAGCATACAAATTGTATCATATTTTAACACTAATAACATCATCTGATGAAGATGTTTTAAAGAGTTGCAAAATTAGAAAACAAAAGTTTTGGACAATAATAGGTTTGTTTTTCCTTCTTTCCTCACCCAATGCAATCTTGATGTAGTGACAAAACTCGTTCCATCAAGACCAGCATCTCCCTTTGGACTTGTTCTTAAACTTCAATGTGTATTCTTTCCTCTTGGTCTCTTTGTCGCTGCTGCAAATGCATCTCTAAATTGGACTATTGCAACAAGAGTGCCTCCAACTTCTTATGTCTTGACTTCATCTGCTTAATTTCTTGGCGTGTGGCATCCAAATCTTTGGTAAGATTATTAACTTCTAAAGTCGAGGTCATGGAGGACAACCGACATGCTTGAAAGAATGTCCCAAACCTATTACAAAACCAGACTTGGTCCCAATGACCTGTGTAAAAATGTCCATGTCACTAGGAGAAGATTCCTCAAAAGCTTACTGCAACTCAATCATTTTTTCCTACACTTAGTAAGAAAACACATAATAAGTAATATATTAAAAGAAATAGTAAGCAAACATAATATCTATTCCAATGTTGGCATAATTTATTCACACAAAATGACTTCACTTACACAATTATATTTAGCGATAGGATCAATCCACTCGTTGTGCTCATCGATGTGAGCAGCAACATAGACATGAATGAGAGAGAAATTTGTAAGGTCATCACATTTCTAAAAAGCCATATTAGTAATTTTAAAAAATCATGTTAGTACTTAAATAAAGGAATGTGATAAAAATGCTTGAATTTTAATAAGTTATTAATTACCATTTTATCGACAAGATGTTGGAATGACCTTGAATCAGAGCGATGGTGGATTGTCAAAGACATTCTATTCTGTGCATTGATAGAACTTAAGTGCTGTAGGAGAAATTAACAATGTTAAATATATATATATAACCAATATAGATGTAAATAAGTTATAGGGGATAAATCTAGAATACCTGAAAATCTGGGCTTGAGAAAAGATTACAACACTTCCTCCAATCGCCTAACTTCATTTTCTGAAAAGGGGACTGAGCAACCTCTTCCAACCTCTCAAATTTCTTGAAGTGGTCATGACATCATTCCTTGTAACGCCGAAATAATGTAGCCATCAACTCATTCACAGTTCGCACTTCCTTACTACCACCAAAATTTAGGTCGAATTCATTCTAAGAAGTGAATTGCATAAAACAAATATGAAATTAAAACATCTCTAAAAGAACTATGGTATATAAATTTACCTGTACACGACTTCGAATGTGATCCTCAACCTCATTCGAAACATCTCGCCATAGCCACGTGTTAAGCCACAACCACGACATGACAAGGCATCAGCTAATATGTTTAAAATTATTAAAACCAGTCTTCCCAAGTATTCAAATATAATCAATTATCAACAAGAATTTTCTTACTAGTAGGTGTGGACTAGTTGTTTGCCTCTTATGTATCAACTTGATTAGAAGAAAAGTCCTCAGTTGGGTAGTCATCAACTGATTCGAGACTTGGTAGAGGAGACACATTTCTTCGTTGTCGTTTTGGTGGCATCCTTAAAAAGTATTAATATTTTCAATGAACTAGATTAGTAGAAATTATGAAAAATGTAAGCAACCGTCACCTATGTAAATAAAACATTTAATATTTTTATTCTTCATCTTTAGATGTATTTTCCATTATTGTTTCAAAATCTCCTTCAATAAGATCTTCATAATCTCCTTCCTCATCATTATCTTCTTCTTCATCTTCTTCATCGACGTCTTCTTCTGACTCTTCTTCTTCTTCTTCTTTTTCTCCTTGTTCTAATTCTTTTGATTCATCAAAATCTTCATCTGAATGATCATTTAATAAGGATTGGTCGAGATGTATGGGTGGGAGACCATCTCTACACAATACGAACGGATCATTTTCGTACCATTTACATGCAGTATTGACGCTATAAAGTGACTATCCCTATATATCGAAACCTGACCACCGCCTAGATCCCACCAATCACATTTAAAAAAATATGTCACATTCCCGCCCAAGTATTTCAATCCGATAATGCCACATATGACACCATAGTAGTCAATATCTTCTGCTCCATAACTTCTTTCGACCAACACACCACAATTTTGCATCTTTCGATTATGTTTACGGTTCATAGTATGGAACCTATAACCTCAAATCGTGCATTCAACATGTCGAAGTGCTCTATTTGAGGGACCATGGGCCAATGCATGCAATTCAGAAGAAACTGATGATGGTTTACAAATAGTAACAAAATCTAACAAGTGAAATAGTAACAAAATTATTAAAAGTTACTAAGAACTAAAATGTTTTACAAATATTCTACGTTATGAGACATTTAAATGCATACGCATTGTTCACCTCTATATTCTCTACACTTTTTTTCTAAGTTTGTACAAGTGCTCACTATATAGAAGTAAAAAGAATAGAATATTTGAACACATTCGATATAGTACTACTTTAATCGAATATATATTAATTAGAATTATTCTAAGTATGGATTGAGATACCTGAGATAGTCATTAATCTCTCAACAATTATTCAACACGTACCACCAAGCTTTTCTTAACTTTCCACCAATTAAGTCGTACCTCGTTTGTTCACCAAGGGCCGTACATTCTAGGAAAACACAGATAGCTCACGAGGGCGAGGGGCAACAAAATCAGCATTTTGATCTTCACGATTAAAGCGTGTCTCAACCCCACGAAGATATAGAAAGCAAAATGTCAACCGTTCATCATGTATATAAGCCTCTGCTATTGAGCCCTCAGCTTGGACTTTATTCCCAACAGTACACTTCAGTCTATCCAAATATCTTTCAACTAGATGCATTCAACAGAACTGTACTGGTCTACTTAACAGTACCTCTCGAGGTAAATGCACTGCTAAATAGACCACTGCATCAAAAAATGATGGGGGAAATATCTACTCCAATTTACATAGTATTATTCCAATGTCCTCTTACTATCTTCCACAACATATCTCGATTTACTACCCAAGAGCACAAATCCTTGAAAACATGCATAGTTCAGTTATGGCGACACATACATTAGAAGTCAAATTCCCACGAATTCTCACTAATAACAACTTTTGCAAAAATACGCGACAATCATGACTTTTCAATCCACTTATTTGCCATTCATCAGGGCTCACGCATCTATCAAAATTTGGAGCATAACCGTCTGGCAACTTCACACATTGCAACCATGTGCAAAAGTCTATCCTCTCATCTCTTGTCATCGTAGAACATGCATCACAAATGAAGATTATGTTTAATTCTCATTCTCTCAAGATCTTTCCTCATCTTAATCGTGTCCTTCGTCTTTTTGTTAATGCTCATCATATCCCTAGTATATTATCATAAATATTCTTCTCTATAATTATTACATCCAAACTATGTCACAACATGCATAACGACCAATATTACAAGTAACAAAAAAAATACTCTACTTTGTCCAATTCAATTTTGCTATACCTCATTTCTCTTGTTCTTTCCCCAAACTTTGCAAAAAATGTTCACTCCAAGTTCCATTAATTTTTCTAATATCTCATCCCTAGACAACTCTTTTAGTGCAATTCCATCGATGACCCATGAAATACATCTTCTACGAATATTTTAGCCACTCACTTACAGTTTCCTTATTACACTTGCAACTTTTGTCCCTACAAATAAGACTATTGAAATGACTTTTTAAATGAAAATTCACTGCATCAAATTGCCGTAACGTTCAAACATTCATAGTAAATGTTCAAATGTTTCATAAAATTTTGGGATCCCACTAAATGTCCCACCAATTATTTTACTTTCTGCAACGTTCGAACATAGGCCTGTTGACATACGAACGTGTATGGAATTAGGTCTCCGTATCTCCTATATAATTAACTTAGGAAATGTGGAGACTTAGTTTTCAAAAACCTTCAAACTTAATAGCTAAACGTTCAAACATACAAAACAACACGCGAACGTTAGTCTTTTGACATTCCAATGTAGCTGAAAGTAGGTTTCCTAGAATTAATGTGGGAAAGATCCCACCAATTTTAGACAAACATTCGAACTTAACTAGTCTATGATTGAACATTCATAAATGTTCGAACGTGTAAGTATTGACATGCGAACGTGTTCAAAATTAGGTTCCCATATAATACCATAGAATTAACACGAGAAAGGTGCCACCAATTTTTTTAGAAACGTTCGAACCTAACTAGTTTACGTTCGAACGTCATGCTAGAATGTTCGAACATTCAGATGTTGACATGCGAACATGAAGGAAATTTGAATCTAGTATAATGCCATAGAATTAATGCGGGAAAGGTCCACCATTTTTTCAAAAAATGGACTTTTTCAAGTAGCCTCAAGGCTGAACCCGCTCTCCACCCCAAGAGGGACAAAGTGGCCTTTAGCTCACCCTGCCCTTTTGGTCTGTGGGAGGTACTTTCTTTGGGTAGTTTGTAACTGGAACATCTCTTACCTGTTGACACTCATGAGGAATGTAAGTTTTTGTCTTCAGGTGGCCGCGTGCTGACCCACACTCCTCTGCGAGAGGGATAGAGCAACCTTACCTATTACACTCATCCATTTCACCTCATGGGGAGGTAAGTTGTTGATGGAGATTTCATTATGTCCCTGAAATTTAACATTGGAATACAACACTTCTTTTATCAAGATTTCAGTGTGTGAACGAAGACATGAACTTACAACAACTAAGCTAGCTTAGCAATAAAATTTCTGTAGATGTTCGGTGATCCAAGGGTGTGGCAGATCATTTGTTTGGGAGTCTTGGAACCAGTAAGAGCCCGAGCGATTGATGGCTGTGATTTGATGTAACGATATGCACCCCCACTCCCCCTCCAACCTGACAAGATAAGCCATCCACGAGAACTTGCCAAGACTTCATGGGAGGTGCATATTCGTTCTCTGCCAAGAAACTAGTAAACTAAGCAACGAAGTCTGCCAACACTTGCCCTTTGATAGTGTTCTGTGGTGCATAGTCGATGTCTAACTCACTCAGCTCTACTACCAAGTTCATGAGTCAGACTAAAGCATCTGATCTTTGCAGGATCTTTTGGGATTTCTGTGAAGACCCTTACTAGGTGAGCTTGGAAGTACGGGCGTAGCTTGCGTATGGTTACCACCAGCGTAAAGTCCAGTTGCTCTATGCGGGGGTATCTAGCTTCGGCCCCACGATATGCTCAGCTAGTGTAGTAGACTGGCCTCTGGACTATATCCTCTTCTCCACTAATTTCGAAGAGTCTGCCTGGGGGGAGACTGCCAAGTGCAGGGTCTATGTCTTCCCACACCTGAGTTGGCTGGGGAGAGACTGCCAGGTACAGGGTCTATGAGGTATTTCTTAAGAGCCACAAACACGAGGTCGCACTCGCCGTCCCATACCTGTGCCTTTTACAGAATCTTGAAGAAAGGCAGGCACTTGTCGATGGGTCTTGATATGAACCTATTGAGAGCCGCCACTCGCTCGGCCAGCCTTTGCACCTCGTTTATGCTTCGGGGTCGGTTCCACGTTTCGACACCATGAATCCTAGGAATTTCCCTAAGCCTACGCCAAAGGCGCACTTCACCGAGTTTAGCTTCATTTGGTACTACCTTAGAATTGCTAAAGCCTCTATCAGGTCGTTCAAGTGTTGTTCCGAAGTCCCACTCTTAACCAACAAGTTGTCCACGTAAACCTCCTTGTTTCTTTCTGCTTGATTTTTGAACATACAGTTGGCTAGCTGCTGGTAGGTGGTGCCCAGGTTCTTTAGACCAAAAGACATTGTCGTGTAACAATACAGGCCTCGGTCAGTGATGAAGGAGGTCTTCTCCTTATCCTTGGGGTTCATGAGAATCTGGTTATACCCAGAGTAAGCATCCATGAAGGCTGAAGCTGAGCATACGGTGATCTGTCGTGGAGTCGATAATCAGATCGATGCGAGGAAGTGGGAAGCTGTCTTTTGGGCAGGCTTTGTTGAAGTCGGTGAAACAATGCACATCCTCCATTTGCCGCTCGACATTTTTATGAGTACCACGTTGGACAGCCATTCTGGATAGTGGACTTCTCGAATGAATCCAACATCTACTAGGCGGTCCACTTCCTCAACTATGGTGATGTTCTTTTTTGCACTGACACTTTGGCATTTCTGCCTCACTCCTTTGGCCTTTGGGTCTACGCTAAGGCTATACTATATGATTTTGGGGGCTATTCTGGGCATGTCTTTGTGGCTCCAAGCGAATACGTCCAGGTGCTCGGCGAGGAGTTGCTGCATGGTGCTCCATGCCTCAGGTGTCATTTCACTGCTGATCCTTGCCATGGCTTCTGGTTGGTTCGAGTTTTGGGGAACGAACTCCAACGACTCATTTGATTCTACCTTCCTAAACCTCTGCTCATCTCAAACTTTGCCTCTAGTTGGGGCATAGACAAGAGGTGGTGGCAAGGTGCAGTCATCCACCATAGGGCACACCACGCCATTTGGAGGCATCCCTTCCTGGGTATGCTCCCACCTCTCTTACGCAGCATCTCCTCCGATCCTGGGAGTTTGGCTCTCTCGTTGGTCAGCTTCCACGTTTGTCGGCAATTTTGGTGAGCTTCTGAGTTATCTGGAAAGGGTTGTTGCAAGCATACGAAGTACACGCAAGATTCTACGAAGATTCCACAGACGACACCACTGTTAATGTCATGTTACGTACGCCTTTGGGGCTAGGTTCCAGCAACTCATGTATTCAGAATTGGGCTTGCAAAAATAGAGAAGAACGCAACTGGGAGAATGTGGCCTTGGGGCCGGGGAGTGTCCAATGCTAAAGTTAGTATTGTCTTTTAGAAGTTTGTAAATAAGTGAGAGAGTCTAAGGATTAGAGAACGTTTCTTGTACTTAAGAGTTACTATTTATACCAGGAGTCTGGGGAGGGGGGACAAATCGTGTTTGCCCCTAGAGCCCATGTCCTTTGCACTGTTCCTGTTGTCAAAGTCCTTAATTAAATGTGGTGTACCCTTAGGACAGCATCATTAATGTAGAATATAGCTCAGGTAGTGGTACCATTATTGTGGTGTGGTCCCCTTATTTGCTTTATTTTTGGTGATCCATCGATGTCCTATGTCAGAGGATCAAGGGTTCTCTGTTTTTCCCGTTCTACCCTGTACAAGTTTCCATGATCGAAGTGTAGTTGAGCAACGTCAAGCATGTCCGTNTGAAGAGAACTTCAATTTTTACAGTTAGGAAAATAAACCGTCACTTTTACAGTACCTCAAACTTCATTCTGTTCACCAATAATCCCTACAAGAGATCCCGACAAGAGCACAACCCATCTGTTGGAAAGGGATGATCGCATGAAGGGGATGAAGTTAAAGCAAAGTAGGAAAGGGAGGGATGAAGCCTAGTAAGGGGACGAAGCTCAGGAGTATGAGGACAGAGCTCAGGAGGAAGGGAACGAACTAGGGAGGAAGGGGTAACAAACTCAGGAGGAAGTGGGGAAGAAGGGATAAGGGGTAACGTCATGCGTTTGGGAACGAAAGGGAAACATTTCAGTCTGAGCAAGAAGGGGGTAAGGGAACAACGTTGTGCGTTTGTCTATTTGGCCTTAAATGAAACAACTCGTTTCATCCACAAAAGGTGTGCGTGGGCAGGTACCTGTTTGAGGACTGCAGGTAGATTTTCTCTAAGAAAAATAGTGAGTTTTACCTGACTTTTCACATTCTCGTGCCAAAAATCTTATGATCAATAGCCATTGAACTTTAATAGAGATGTCTGTTACTTTTGCAACAAGAGGCAATGCAGACCAAAAAACAAAAAGAAAGAATAATTTTATTCTCTCTCTGAACCACTGTCAGTAAAATCCATTCCTGCTAAAGAGAAAAACAATATTCACAGACTAGGTGTTTGAAGAAATCACTAAGAGAGAGTTTCACATTTTAAAAGTTCATTTCAACATCTGTTTTTCCTCAATACGTTACAAAGTAATTCATCACACATTTATAGAATATTTTCATAATAATTATTTCCATATGATTGGTACACCGCAGCATTTCTGTTATGAGGTCCTCCAATTTTGGATGCTTCTAGCTTCAGTTGGAATATTCATCCGAGATGGTGCATTGGAGGTGGATCCTCTGTGATCAAGTGTTAGTTTTCATTTGATGCATTACTATTGACTGCCTTAACATCTCCCAGTGATTCAAGGGGCATTGGACAAAGAGTGAGGCTTGATCATAGCTGTGAGAAACGAACTGAAGATCACGACAAAGACTTGGTAAAAATGTCAACAAGTTGATCATTACTGAAAACAAAGGAAATTTGAAGAGTTTTGACAGCCACACGATCTCTAACAAAGTGATAATCAAGTTCAACTTGCTCAGTGCGAGAGTGTAACATATGGTTAACAAAGAAATACGTTGCACCTAAATTATCACACCATAAAGTTGGTAGTTCAACCAAAAAAATACCAAGTTCTTGTATAAGAGATTGTAACCAGAGAATTTCACACGTAGTGTTGGCCACGGCCTTATACTCTACTTCAGTGGAAGACTGAGCTGCGGTAGGCTGTGTCTTAGAGCCCCAAGAGACAAGATGTGAACCAAAATAAAAGTAATATCCACTTGTAGACTTACGATCATCAGGGCATCTAGCCCTGTTAGCATCGGAGAAGGTAGACAATTTAATTAATGAAGATGAACAAATAAAAAGACCAAGATGTGTTTGTAAAATTGAGATATCGAAGGATTCTCTTGATGGCTTGCCAGTTGGGCAACCTTGGGTAATGCATGAATTGACATACTTTGTTAATGTTAAAAGAAATATCAGGCCTAGTGAATGCTAAATATTGATGAATGCCAACGATGCTACGATGAAGGTGAGGGTCCTCAAAGGAGGGTCCATCAAGTGTAGTCAATTTAATAGATGCAGACAGAGAGGTCGAGATAGGTTTGGACTGATGCATATTTGTGCAAGTAAGCAAATCAAAGATGTATTTGGACTATGACAAATAAAGACTAGAAAGGTTTCTAGATACTTGTATTCCTAGGAAATAATGTAAGGACCGGAGATCCTTTACTGGGAAGAAAGATCGTAGTGCAAGAATAAAATCAAATATGAAAATGGAACTAGAACCAGTAACAATGATATCATCTATGTAGCTTAAAACATAAATGAAATCAAATTTATTCCTAAGAATGAACAAAAAATTATCAGATCTAGAGCCATAAAATTTGAGAGTTAAAAATCGGTCAGTGACCTTGGAGAACCAAGCCATAGGGGCTTGCTTCAAGCCATATATTGATTTTCTTAACTTACAAACATGGTCGGGGAGATCAAAATTAACAAATCCTGGAGGCTGCTGCATGTAAACGTTCTCCTCAAGGTCCCCAACGCATTCTAAATGTCTAATCAGTGCAAAGGCCAGTTATAGGAGACGGTAAGGGAAAGAATGAGTCAAATGGTAATCGGCTTTACAAGCGGACTGAAGGTCTCGGTGTAGTCGAGACCAGGCTATTGATAATACCCCTTGGCCACAAGACGTGCCTTGCGGCGCTCAAGGGTAACATCTGCCTGTCGTTTCGACTTTAGTACCCACTTGGAGCCAAGAACGTTGTAGGAAGAGGAGAAGGGAACCAAGTCCCAGGCTTGATTTTGTAAGAGGGCATGGAACTCTGTGGCCATGGCAGCACACCATTCCGGAAACTTAGAGGCTTCAATATATGAGGAGGGCTCTTCATATACGAGGGATGAAGAAGAAGTGAGGGAAAATGAAGGTTTGGGAGGAGGGCAAGAGATGGTACCGTCAGATCGGACGAGGGGACAATATTTTTGGGCTTTTGTATGAGTGACCATCAGGTGGTGAGGTAGNTTGTCCTTATTGTCTTGTGGTGCAGCAAATGCTTTTGATGTTTCATTTTCCTTAACAGCCCCCCTCGATTCAAGCGGCACCGAGGAGATGGTGAGGCTTGAACGAAGTAAGTTGAAGCGAACAGTAGACAATGGTTTAGTTAGGATATCTGCTAGCTGGTCTTTGCTAGATACAAAAGACACTTTAAGTGTTTTAGCAGCAACCCTATCTCTTACAAAATGATAATCTAATTCTACATGTTTAGTTCGAGCATGAAGAATTGGATTTACAGATAAATATGTTGCTCCTAAGTTGTCACACCACAAAGTCGGTGGATCATTCAAGTAAATACCCAATTCTTTTAAAAGAGATTGAATCCAAAGTACCTCACAAGTAGTGTTGGCAACTGCCTTGTATTCTGCCTCAGTGGAAGATCTGGCTATGGTTGGTTGCTTTTTGGAACCCCAAGAAACCAGATTTTTACCAAAAAATATACAAAAACCTCCGGTGGATTTTCTATCATCAGGGCAACCAGCCCAGTCCGCATCAAAGAAAGCTGAGAGAGTGAGAGGAGATGATTTGGAAAAATAAAGACCAAGATCAGAGGTAAGCCTAAGATACCTAAGTATTCTTTTGACTGCTTGCCAATGAGGAATTTTTGGATTATGCATATATTGGCAAACTTTATTTACAGCAAAAGATATGTCAGGTCGAGTAAAAGATAAATATTGTAGGCTACCTACAACACTTCTATAAAAATGTGGATCCTCAAATGAAGATCCATCAAATGCTGAAATTTTCGTCGACACTGACATTGGAGTAGAAACAATTTTTGAATTGTGCATATTTGTTCTATGAAGCAGGTCAGAAATGTACTTGGATTGACACAAAAAAAGGCCATCATTATTTCGATGAATTTGAATGCCTAAGAAATAATGTAATGGACCTAAATGTTTAACAGGAAATGAGGTGCCAAGTGCAAGAATGAAATCTGAAATTAGACTAGAACTGGATCCAGTCACTATAATATCATCTACATAAATGAGAACAAACATCACATGTGAAGCATTTCTGTAGATAAACAAAGAGGTATCAGATTTTGATTCTGTGAAACCAAGTGAAAGAAGTTTATTACTGAGCTTGGAAAACCAGGCCCGAGGGGCCTGTTTTAGGCCATAAATGGCCTTTTTCAGTTTGCACACATAAGAAGGATAGTCAGGATGAACAAAACCTGTGGGTTGTTGCATATAAACGGCCTCCTCCAGTTCCCCGTGCAAGAAAGCATTTTGTATGTCTAATTGTTGCAGTGACCAGTTGGATGAAACAGCAAGAGAAATTAAAATGCGAATGGTGGTGGGTTTAACTACAGGAGAGAAAGTCTCATTGTAGTCTATCCCAGCTTGTTGGTGAAACCCTTTGGCTACAAGGCGTGCCTTGCGCCGTTCTAAAGTTCCATCAGCCTTTCTCTTTGTTTTGAGTATCCATTTGGGACCCAAAACATTGAAGGAAGGTGATGGAGGAACCAAATCCCAGGTTTTATTGTGTAAGAGTGCATGAAACTCAAGCTGCATGGCTTCACGCCATTCCGAAAATTTAATAGCTTCTGTGTATGAAGTTGGTTCTTCAGGAACCATTGTGCGTGCGGAAGTCGTGTACGAAGTGAGTGAGGCAGAGGGTTTCTGTGTGGGCCAAGGAATGGTGCCATCCATACGAGTGAGAGGTTTGAAAATATTTACCTGAGAGCGTGTAACCATAGGATGTGTGAAATGTGGGGGAGAAACTTCATCTGGATTTGAAGAAGAAGAAGTGGAGGCTGACCCGTGCGCTGGATTTGGAGAAGAATGTTCGAGAGACCTAGATGGAGAGTCGGAAGTTGAAGGAGATAAGGTGTTTAGGTGTGGATCAGGTTGCGTATAAGTGTCTGGGTTAGAAGTGTGTTTGCCGAAAGGATCTAAGTTTGGGCTTGAGCTGGACGGTGTGGATTGATGTTGCAAGTTTGAGGTTGGGCTTGAGATGGCTTGTGTTTCCCGAAGGGCTGAAGTAGAAGGGTGGTGTAAGGAGCCATGTATTTGTGTGGCCTTATGAGATGGATTTGGAGGAAGTGGGCCCGAAATTGATTGTTGGTTAGAGGAAGTGAATTTGGTCTAGGCGGCAAAAGGGAATTCTTTTTCATTGAATAGAACATCTCTAGAAATGTAGGTCCGGCCCGAAGAAGGATCCAAACAAATATATCCCTTATGATCCGGGCTGTAGCCCATGAAGACACACAGTGTAGATCGAAAAGCCAATTTATGCCGATTAAATGGGCGTAAATTGGGCCAACAGGCCGATCCAAAGACTCTAAAAAATTTATAATCAGGATTTTTTTTAAAGAGAGCCTGAAAGGGGGATTTATTTTGTAGGACTGGTGTAGGCATTCTATTAATGAGAAAAACTGATGTTTTAAACGCATCCGACCAATATTTAAAAGGCACCGAGGCATGAGCCAATAGTGAAATCCCAGTTTCAACTATGTGCCGATGGCGTCTCTCAACTGTCCCATTTTGGGCATGAGAATATGGACACGTAATGCGATGAATGATTCCATGTGATTGAAAAATTTTATGGAGAGGTCGGAATTCACCTCCCCAGTCAGATTAGACTGATTTGATGTTAGATGAAAAATAATTACGAATAAACTGTATAAAAGCCACAAAGATGGATGACACATCAGATTTTGACTGAATTGGAAATAACCATATATATTTTGTGTGATCATCAATAATAGAAAGATAAAACCTACAACCAGATGAAGATAACATTGGAGCCGGACCCCACACGTCTAAAAACATTAAATCAAAAGGAAACTTAGATCTAGAGTCAGATGTGAGATGAGGTAAGGCATGAAGTTTGGACTGGTAGCAGGCAGTACACGGCTGAAGAGCTTTGTTGGACTGAACTGGAAGATGAAAACGCTTAACAGTGAAGTTTGTGACTCGATTGGAAGGATGCCCAAGGCGGTGGTGCCAGTGATCAGTGGAAGTGCGCTCACCAATACAAGCTTGAGGAGAAACAGCAAGAGGTTTGAAGTTGGTGGCTGCTGCAGGTAAGACATACAAGCCATCTTTAACGGGACCCCGAAGTAGAACCGCCTGAGTGTGAGAATCCTTCACAAGGAAAAAATTGGAGTGAAATTCAAAATATACACAATTATCCTGACAAAACTGTAGAACAGATAACAGATTCTTGGTAATTGAAGGAACATGTAAAAGTTTAGAGAGTAAGAAAGTGCCAGAAGGAGTATAAATCTGAGCGGAACCAGTATGTTGAATCGGCATTGCGGAACCATCACCAATGCTGACTTGGTCTGTACCCTGATAGGAGATAGAATCCAGATTGAGGTTATTGAAATCTGAGGTAAAATGGTGAGTGGCTGCAGTATCGGGAAACCAGGAGTTGAGATATGGAGAGGATGGTGAGGCAGTGGTTACGTTGGCAGAAAAGGAGGTGGGAGGAGGTGTTTGATAACTGTGATTGAAACGATGATAACAGGCCATGGCAGTGTGACCTGGTTTGTGACAAACCTGACATACGGAACGCTGGTCTGGTCGATTAGAAAAATAAGAAGGCTGACCCCTACCCCCTCCTCGACGACCCCTGAAGGTTCTACCACCTCTACCACGAAAGGAAGGTGGAGAAGAAGCAGATGGTTTGGTGGTGGTGAGATTAGCAGAGATAGAGTTTCCACTGAGTAGAGTATTTGTCTGGTGATTAAGACGAGACTCATGAGTAAGAAGGTAACTATAAATCTGATGGGAGGAGAGAGGTTCAACTCTTGTGGTAAGAGAGGTGACAAGTGATTCGTAATCAGTACCGAGACCTGCAAGAAGATAGACTGTGAACTCAGATGCGGAGAGAGGATGCCCAGCAGCTCCCATAGATGCCGCAAGAGTTTTGACCTTTTGGAAATAATCCGAGATAGACTCGGAGCCTTTTTTTAATGTTGCAAGCTGAAACTGAGTGTTCATGATATGAGCACTAGATTGGGCAGCAAACAACTCGTGTAGAAGCGTCCAAACCTCTCTCGAGGTGGTGCATTCCAACACTTGAGCAAGAACTTGCTCAGACAAAGACGAATTGAGGGAAGAGAGAACTTGTTGGTCGGTGAGGAGCCATTTTGAATGTTCAGGATTCTGTTTTCTGTCAAGCATGGGAGAAGGCATTTTAACTGAGCCATCCACATGATGAAAGAGCTGATGACCTTTTAAGAAAGGCACCATTTGAGCCTTCCATAACAGGTAATTTTGTATAGTTAACTTGATAGTAACAAATTGACTGGCTGAGTGGAGAGGAGAGGTATTGACGGTGGTAGACTGGTTGTTGGAGGAAGAGTTTTTAGTCATTTGGCTTTCTGTAAGAGAAAAAGCAAAAGAAGAGGAATAATAAAAAAAAAACGAAGACGCGAGTCTTTAAAAGGCTCTGATTACCATATTAGATTATGAGTAACCATGCACACAAAGTGTTCGACAGAATGTAGATGAGAATTCCTCTGTTTTGTATATCACTCTTTTTCATGTATATAAAACCAGTTTGTACAGTGCATATATATAGAAGAAATTATAACAAACTATTATTCCATGGCTCTTGGATCTTCTGCCATCTGTCCCTCTAGTCTGTTCTCCGTATGATTAGAATATGCCTCATTGCTCTGCTGTAATATTCTGGACTTTTCTGAGGTGGTTGTGGTCCTGCTGTGAGGCCTTGTGCTGCCTGCTACTTTTGGTGGACGAGGGTTGGTGCTGTCCTTATTGTCTTGTGGTGCAGCAGATGCTTTTGATGTTTCATTTTCCTTAACATATATTAAAGAAAACTCGTGGTATGTAATCCTTTCTATTCTTCTTTTGAGTCTCCTTTAAACTTTTCTTATTTTTTTTAAACTTTATCTATTTTATGCATGAATTTTCTTTTCTTTTCTTTTTCTTGTTCGTTCTAACATTCTCCATCTAGTTAACGATAAATATTTTGATTTTTTTTGTTAAAGAAAGAAAAGTTATATATAAATGTATGTCATATGTCTCTAATTGATAGATATGTTGATAATATCTTTTGTACTTGAAGTTATGCTTATAATATTTTTGTATTATATATATATATATCAAAATATATTATGAAAATATATAAACATATTCTTTATCGTTTTAATAATAATCCGCCGATAAATTTCTGGATTAATTCGTCACTGTCCGGGAAAGTGTGGTTATGGGGACCAAAACAAAGATTACGATGTATTGACTTGTCCACTCCAGTACTTTAATGTCTCTTCGGAGTTTCAAATCATTTTGTTTTGTTCACATTTTTCTATATAATTTTGGCACTTCGTCGATGGCGGCCTTGTCAAAATTACAGTCCAACAAATTATTCCAGCCTACAAGAATAAGCACCACAATATTTCAATTCGCACATGCTGCCAAAATTTTACTTTCACGTGGATTGAATTTATCCAGAGTCATTATCCCTCTTACTTTTCGTCAAGTAATTGCCGTGATATATATAATGATTAAAAATGCTATACGTCCATATACAATTTCCACACAATTCATTATTAAAATATTAATTTATTTTAAAGTTATTTGATTTTTATTCTATTTTGATGCTTTTGAAATTAAAAAATAATAATATTTTAATAGTAATCAGTTGTATAAAATTTATAGTTGAGTTGTGTACATTCCAATACTCTTTAATAATTAATAATTATTTTATTAATTTGCTTTATACTTATTAACCTGAGGCTTATTATTCATTATCCTATGAATAAAGCGGGGTAACCATGGGATATATAGTAGTGTAGTTTCCAATATATATATTTTTTCCTTTTTAATGTGTACCAACTCTTCCCGCCGATTATGTTTTTGAAGCATATATCACTATAACATAAATGAGTTTTTGTGACAGTTTGACAATTGAAACAGTATCCAAGCCATCACAAAAAAGTACTTTTTGTGACGATTTATGAAAATCGTCACTAAAGGCAGCTAGGAAATCGCATTACGTTCGAACGTATACATATTCACATTAGAACCTGCCTTGGACATTCAAACGTTGAGGCTATTTACATGCGAAAGTGAAAGTTTTTGGCGCCAACGTTTGAACGTTAATNGTCACAAAAAAGTACTTTTTGTGACGATTTATGAAAATCGTCACTAAAGGCAGCTAGGAAATCGCATTACATTCGAACGTATACATATTCACATTAGAACCTGCCTTGGACATTCAAACGTTGAGGCTATTTACATGCGAAAGTGAAAGTTTTTGGCGCCAACGTTTGAACGTTAATTGATTTAATATTAAAGTTAGATATTTCAAATTAAAAAAGAATGAGAATTGAAGTGCAGCGATTTAATATTAAAGTTGGATAAGCAAACATTAAGAAAAATTAAGAATTGAAATTCAAAAACAGTAGATATATTAAATAATATGGTTCATTACAAATGTTAAAATAAAGTATAAAATATGATAAAATTTTGTAAACAACACGATAAAAGTGAAAAATACTCAGTACCGGTTGTTTACATATTTATTAAAATAGTCAGTCAATGTGTTAATGTTTTCGTTTAAGATATCTATCCAATAGCCAACATCGATGACCCAATCAGTGTCACTTTGTTCTAATGATGCGATATGTCTGTCGATGTGTGCAATAATATCTAAGACCATCGCATCAACCCAAGCAGGGCGCGCATCGAGCCAAGCTGGTTGCGCATCTCCCATAAATGTATCAGTCAACGGTTGACTAGTACTCCCAATGTGGTGAGCAACACCGGGCCCAGACTGGGTCGGAGGAACAATATCTGGTACAAGGCCAGGCTGATGTCGGTCGTTGAACATGCCCCCTCCCCTGCCCAATGTGTGTGGTCATGTCGATGGGGCTTATATGCCCTGTTAGCGGCCACTCCTCTACTTCGAGTTGCACTCTTCGGGCCAGTACTAGCTTGGTAATGAGGACTCCATATGGGAGCTTGTCTGTGGAGGTGACGCTCGCCTCGTAACAGATCCTCTAAAAAATACGAAGTGGCAAATCGATAAGTTCTCCACGTGCCACTCCAATAAGGAGCTGTGCGCGAGTATGGCTAAATGTGGCATTATGTACCATAGGATCCATATTTGTTGCAATAATAAAATGCAACATGCAGGAAAAAAAAAGGTGGAGTTGTACCTGGCTGAAGGAGTTCTTCCTATCGAGCTGCTCTCAGTCTCTCCCAGTGAGAATGTAGAAATCCTCATCTCGGTCGTCATCCTCTTCATCAATATCCTCAGCCTCCAATCAGTCAGTTGTGCCAGTGGATGATGCAAAAGTGTCTACATTTGCATCTACTCAAGATCCATCCCTAGGCTGAGCATCTCATGCAGTCGATATCTCAGCTACGCGACATATCCTAAGAAGCTCGTCGATGACATCTGTCGAGACCTCAAACTGAACACCATGTACTGTCACAGTGTGAGACGATGCATCCTGAAGCATGGAGCATATCCCCATATAAAAAGTCTCAAACTATTGAGGGGTATGTGCTACCCCTCAATGTGTAGATACTCATCCAACCTCTCGTAGTGAACACGTCTCTAAGGTTCTTATGCTATCAAATGTGTTCGTCAAACTGGTTGATCATGACTTCTTGTTCGGACATCACTGTTTGAGCCCCGATTCGAGACGTGTCCTAGCTTGTTCATTCCCTCCCCCTTTTCCTAATCGTTAAAAGATGAGCCATATACTGAAAGAAAAAAAACAATTGAGCAATATTAGTACTATGATGCATATTATGCACTGTAATCTAATTTATTTTGAGAATACGTTGGACGTAAAATATCACATTCGGACGTTAACCTTATATGTGCGAACGTTTTAGGCTTTACATTCGCAAGTTAATTTCCTCTTGGATAAGCGTTCCAACATAAGATGAGGTACGTTCCAACGTCATGCTGGCAAACACATGTTCAAATTAAACCAAATATATGTTTGCACTGTATTAATAAAATAAACAAAAAATTATTACATTCAAACGTACAAAACAAATACATTCGCATGCGAGGAAGCTCTTGAACGTATTTATTAAGACGTTCAAATGTACATTAACTATTAGTTCAAACGTTTCTGATCTTTCTGGCAACTGGAAGGTTTTACATTCAAACAAATGTTAAATAACGTTTAGACGTAATACTAACGTGCGCACGTATGTGCCGCTCAAGAATATGAACGATCATAAATGCGAACGTTACAAACGTATGTTCGAATATAAAATATACATTCACACATACTCTCAATACATTCGCACGTACTCTCATTACGTTCACACGTATTGTAGAACATTCGCATGTTATTTGATTAACGTGTGAACGTTTATGTCGTCCTTCTCATTTGAAAGGTATAACATTCGACGTGAAAAACTAATGTTAGAATGTTACTAGATAGAAATGGCTGAGTCGACTCAGTCATTCTCTAACACCTCAAACACAATAAAAGTGGCCAAAAGCCACTGTAGAGATGACGTATACACTTCAAGAAAGCTTTCTACAGTAGCCGTTTGGCCATTGGCAACCCATGGTGGCCGAAAAATTAAGATGAAAGTTCGGCCACCAATGGGTCTCGGAAAGCCCCAAAACCTCCATTAAATATTTAAAAAAAAATCTACCCAAAGGTTAAAGAGGGATGCCTACTTCTTTTGTGATGTTTGTGGTGGACTTTGACCGCGGTGGCAAAGGATTTGGCAGTGATTTGTGACGAAGGCAATGAGAGGAAAATGTTATGGATTAGTTTGACATGTCGTTTCACGTTCGGATGCAAGCATATACTTGTAACGTTCGAACGTTATAGTGTTAACGTGCGAACGTCATGGGATGAGCAAGAAAGCCATCCAAGCGTTGCTATTTTAACGTTCGAATGTTTTTCACATAATTTTTGAGACATGCGAACGTTATATTGTTACGTTCAAACATTTGTCACTTAAATTTTCAATACATGCGAACGTTATATTGGTAGACTCAAATGTCTCAAGAATAATTTTTTTTTATAATTTATACTAAATAATGTATAATTTATAATATAATATATAATAGTTGTTATATATTATATAATCTAGTAATATTATTATTGATAATGTAGTTTTTATATAGTGTGAATATGTGATTATCGATCAAGAATATTAAATGTGATTGGTGGGATATAAGTGGTGGTTGGGTTTGGATATATAGGAATAGTCACTTTATGAGTGTCAATATTCTATTTAATTTAAAACTTTATATATTGGATCATTTATTAAGAAGAAATAAATGGATAGTACTAATTTTGGGATATATTCTATTCATAAAAAGGTGTTAAGATATTAATTTTTTTATATAAATTGATGTAAACTTTCATATCTATAATATATTTAATATTTCAATTAACAAATTTGTAAAAACATTTATTCAATTTTCGATGATAAGAGAACATGCAGTTGATAGAAAGAATTGAAGAAAATTAATACTAGATACAAGTTTTAAAATGGACAAATTCATAGGTCTTTTATAAATAAAAAATAAAAAATAAAAAGCAAGTCTCATAAAAAATAATGTTTTTTTTTTAATTTTTTTAAGTGAAGTCTACTTTTTTATAAAGACTTATAACCTTATTTATCTATTTGGATCTTTTACAAATCATTCTTCATTAAAAATTACATACTCAAGATTGATAGAGACTACATACGATGACGGAGAAATTATGACGTATGTGGTGGTGGTGCTAATGATATCAACACATCAAACCACGAATAGAGACGAACCCTGCTTGTCTTCAAAGGAGACGAACCGTTCAACTACTACTTAGTGCACTGCTTTCATCCCTTACTGAATCCATTCTTACCCAAGCAATATCATCTCGTACCTCTCGAGAACTCTGGGTTTCACTCAAAACCATGTTTACTTCTCAATTTCAAGCCAAAACCTTTCAAATTTGCCACCAACTCACAAATCTCAAAAAAGGGTCCCTCTCTGTGACTACCTACTACAGAAAAGTCCGTCTTCTTTCCGATACTATGATTGCTGCCGAAGAACCACTCCGTGACTCTGAAGTTGTCTCTTAGCTCCTAAATGGTCTCACCTCTGATTTCAGGTCCTTTGTTACCTCAGTCTCTAATCTGCTTCTAACCTTCAAAAGTCGTGTTTCTCTCAACACAATTCAACAAGGTCTTCTGCCAACCCCATCTGCTAAAATCACTACCTCTTCTTTTCCTCGTGGTGGCAGGGCTGGTTTTCATGGTGGTTGAAACTCTTCTCATGGTGGCAGAAATCATGGTGGTCGAACACCTCCTCCTTTTTCTCCATCTTCCCAAAATCTCAACAAACCAACCTGTCAAGTACGCAATCATGTAGGCTACATTGCTCTCCAATGCTATTACCGCTTCGATCAAGCCTACCAGTACAATACTCCAAAATCCCCTTCGGCTCACTACACTGCCTAGTTCTTCTCCAACTCTCAATGCTACCCTGACTCAGCTGCAACAAATCACATAACCTCTTATATTCAAAATCTTAATCTCTCATCTAAACCATATAATGGCCCTGAGCAAATAATGGTTGGTGATGGTAATAATCTTCCTATAACTCACATTGGTGATTCTCGGCTATCATCCTCCTCTTCAAATCTTGTTCTTCATAATTTATTACATGTTCCTCAAATCCAAAAAAAAATTGTCTCTGTCTATCATTTTTGTCCAGATAATGTTGTTTATTTTGAGTTTCATGATTCCTATTTTTCTGTGAAGGACAAACAAACCGGGACACTTCTACTCAAGGGACTAACACATAATGAACTTTACTTATTTCCTCCTCCAGTCTCCAACAACTCATCCCATGCTGCTCTTGTTGGTGAAAGAACATCAATTGCTCAATGGCACCATAGACTTGGCCATCCATCACTTTGGCTTGTGTCTTCCATTCTTCGCAACAAATGTTTACCATTTCTTCCTTCTGAATCTTCATTTTTCTATTCTATTTGTCCACTTGCTAAATGTAGACAGCTATCTTTTAAGCTTAATGCTACACAGTCCACAGGACCTTTACACTTAATATTTATTGATGTTTGGGGACCCTCACCTTATATTTCACATGATGGTTTTCGATTCTACATTTCCTTTGTTAATGATTACAATCGATATACTTGGTTTTATCCGCTTGCCTCTAAGGGTGATGCCACATCAACCTTTGTCATTTTTCAAAAAAATGTTGAGCGACTATTTGATGCCAAAATTAAAATTGTTCAAAGTGATTGGAGCGGAGAATTTTGACCCCTAACCAATCTCCTAAAACATCAAAGTATTACACATCGACTGTCATGTCCTCACACACATCAACAAAATGGTGTTGCGAAGAGAAAGCATCACCATATCGTTGAAACCAGTCTCGCTCTCTTAGCAACGGCATCACTTCCATATAAATTTTGGTATGATGCTTTTCATACTGCAGCTTATCTCATTAATGTTCTTCCCTCCCCTTCTCTCCATAACAAATCACCACATCTTCTTCTTTTTAAAAATGAACCAGACTACTTATTTCTCAAGGTCATTGGTTCCCAATGTTGGCCCAACCTTCGGCCCTACAATAATCATAAAATTCATCTTCGTTCTCTGTCGTGTCTCTTTCTTGGATACAATCCTATACACAAAGGATATAAATGTTTACATCTTCCCTCTAATCGGTTGTACATATCTCGTGACGTTCTCTTCAATGAAAGTTCATTTCCCTACTCTGCTTCTTCTAATTCTGGCCTCAACTCCTCTTCATCTATTTTGGGCCCAAATCCATCTCACCAAACACATACAACACTCCCTATTTTCATTCCACCAAACCTGGGCCCAATCTCATCCAATAACCTCAGCCCATCCATCCATAGCAGAAGCCCCACTTCATCAGACCAATCACTAAAGTCTTCGTCCCTTCCACACGACATCTCCTCTTCTCTTCTCTTAAACCAGACTCTCACTAACCCTAGCCCTTCAAATCCCCCCATTCCTCCATCTCCACCCCCACGTTCACCGATTATTACAAGATCCAAAACCAACAGCTCTCGTCCCAAATTGTTCACCCTTGGCCAAATCCCTTATCCCACCCCTCGGCACTGCCTCTCCCTCACCATCGATGTTCCCGAAAAGCTATCATCCTACACCAAGGCTTCCTGTTTTCTTGAGTGGCGTGACGCCATGAGCAGAGAATTTTGAGCTCTTCTCTAGAGCAACACTTGGTCCCCCCTTCCTCCAATATCGTTGGCTGTAGGTGGGTGTTCCACACCAAGCACAATCCCGACGTCTCCATTGAAAGACGGAAGGCCAGACTAGTGGCCAAGGGATTCCACCAGCAAGAAGGCATTGACTACACTGAGACGTTCAGCTCGGCTTTCAAACCATCCACAATCCGCCTTGTTCTCGCTCTAGCCGTGTCTCACAGATGGCCTCTCTGCCAACTCAACATCCAAAACGCCTTCCTCCATGGCGATCTCAACGAAACCGTCTACATGTCCCAGCCAATTGGGTTTGTTCACCCAAAACATCCCGAGTACATTTATTGCTTGCACAAGGCCATTTATGGCCTTAAACAAGCACCCCATGCTTGGTTTGCTCAGCTTTCCACCTCCCTTTATGAGTATGATTTTCTTTCTTCTCAAGCTGACCCATCCCTTTTCATTTACTCTTCTCAATCAATTCTCATCTATGTTTTAGTGTACATTGATGATATCATTGTGACAAGCTTGCATCCTTCTCGAATTGATCACCTTATTTCCTTTCTAGCCTCTATTTTTACTATTACAGATTTAGGTAAATTATCATTTTTTCTTGGTTTTGAAATTTGTCATTTGGACAATGAAATTTTACTTTCTCTAAGAAAATATATCTATGATCTCCTTTCCTGTGTCAATATGCTTGCTGCCAATGGAGTTACTTCTCCAATGACTACATCTAGTCAACTCTCAGTTTCTGATACCCCCACCTTCTCGGATCCAACAATGTATCGCAACATAGATGGGAGCCTACAATACCTCTCCCTTACTTGACTAGACATTGCCTTCACAGTTAACAAAATATGTCAGTTCATGCATAATCCAAAACACCCACATTGGCTTACTGTTAAAAGTTTGCTTAGATATCTAAAACAGACATTTAACTTCGGCCTCTTTATTCATAAGTCATTCTCTCTTCAAATTCAAGCCTTCTCTAATGCGGATTGGGCTGGTTGCCCCGATGATCGCCGCTCGACAAGTGGCTTTTGCATTTTTCTAGGTAAAAACCTTATTTCAAGGTCCTCTCGCAAGCAATGCACTGCTGCTCGCTCAAGCACTAAAGCCAAATATAAGGTTACCAATACAACTACCAAGTTACTCTGGATCCAAAATCTTTTAAAGGAACTTCATGTTTTCATTTCTTAACCTCCTCTTCTTTGGTGTGACAATCTTGGTGTAACCTATCTCTCTGTCAATCCCATCCTTCATTCCCGTACCAAACAAATAGAAATTGATTTCCATTTTGTTCGTGATAGAGTTGCTACCAAAAATCTTTAAGTAGCCTTCTTACCTTCAAAAAACCAACTGCCTTATATTCTTTCAAAGCCTCTTGCAGCCCCTCACTTTCATCTTCTTAGGATGAACCTCACTGTTGTGGATACCTCGTTAGGCTGGATGGGGAGTATTGAGCCTTCCACATTGGACTCCAAATCACAAGTGACAAAGCAAGACCCACACAAATCTGCTATAGCTCTAGAGGCTTCTAGAATTACATAGATAGGTTGTTTAGTGTCCTTTAGACACTACTATAATTGTACAAGTAGAGGTTTCTAACAACTCTACACAATGCCGTGTATTTTGGTAGAGCATGTCCTCTATTTGTTGTATTCGCCAGGCGAAATATTCCCTCTTGTATTGCTATAAAAATGCACCTTGTATACACTGTTTATTCAATGTGAATGCAAAATATTCATTCATCTTAAATTGTATTACACCTCATGACGAACATTCAAACCACGAACAGAGAATTTATGCAACAACTCCCAACACAGACAAAAACTCTCACATGCATTGAAAGCATGACGCGTTCTCCTAACATTTTATTCCTTCTGTAAACGTTGCTATTTTTCATCTTAATTTCTTCAGTCGACAATCGAAACTAAAACTTATGAGTTCTATTAAAAAATGAAGGTGATGGCATTACAACACAATTGGTTTTTAGTGACGGTTGGGAAATTGTGACAGTCCCCAAACCGTCACTAAAAAGCATTTTCTGTGATGGTTTCTAGAAACCATCACGAGACAGATGAGATTTGTTTTACGTTCAAATGTATGGAAATTTACGTTCAAACATCACATATACATTTGGACAATGTGGCTACTTACGTGCGAACGTGAAATGTTTTGGCGCCAACATTCGAGCGTTATTAATTAATGTTCGAACATTAATTGTAAATTTAAATTAAAAATGACTCTATTTAAAAATTATGTGGTTTTTATAGTGCATAATTTGTGAACAAGTCTAAAAAATTGACTTGTATATATTTATATATACACAATTTGTAAAATATAATTATATATTTATATATATAAATATATATTTATGTTTATATATATTTGAAGTGCAGTGATTTAGTATTAAAGTTGAAAAATCTAACATTAAATAAGATTGAGAATTGAAATTAAAAAACAATAGATATATTAAATAATATTTTTCCTTACATATATTAAAAGCAAAATATAAAATATGATAGAATTTCGTAAACAACACTCAGATGAATGTGTTGTTCACCAAATTTGTACTCTGTATCTCCTCAATCAAGCTATCAACCTTCTCGTTGAGGATACCTACACGATGGGCTATCTCGACGACAGACTCCTCTACAACCATGATCTATCGATCGATATGCGCAGTCAACTGTGAGATCATCACATCAACCCAAGTGGGTCGTGCATCTCCCGCAAATCTACTCGTCAGCTGCTGACTACTACTCCCCACACCGGGCTCAAGCTGCGTCAGAGGAACTAGATCCTCTACAGGGGTGACTGATGTCGAGGATACCCCCTCGCCTGTCCAATGCTACGTCGATGCGTGCTCATGTCGAGGGGACTCATTTGATCTTTGACTCACTCCTCCGGCTTGGTTGGCACTCTCTTATTAACTAATAGCCGGCTGATGATGACACCGTATGGGAGGTTGTCCGTGGAGACTATGCTCACCTCGTAACGGAACCTCTCAAAGATGTGCAGTGGCAAATCTATAGGATCTTCACATGCCACTCGTATAAAAAACTATGCCCAAATCAGACTAAATGTAGTCTTATGTGCCACAGGATTGACATTTGTTGCAACAATAAAGTGCAACATGCGAAAGAAAGGTAGCAGATGGTTTTGGTTGAAGGCGTTCTTCCTCTCGATCTGCATGTGGTCTCTCCCAGTGAGGATGTAGAAATCCTCGTCTCAATCATCATCTCAAGCCTCATGGCCAGTACCTTCGGCCTCTAACCGATCTGCATCTTTGGCTGATAATGGCTCAAATGGGCCAGTAGATAATGCCTAGATTTACATCGAGTGTGCAGTGTATAGATGTAGATGTGCGAACCAAGGCTAGAGAGTCAGCCGTAGTCGATGTCTCAACTCCTTGACGTATCCCAAGGAGCTCAACGATGACATCCGGTGAAATCTCAAATGAAACACCTCGTACCATCACGTGTGAAAGGATGCATCCTAAAGCATGGAGCACATCCCCATATAGAACTCTTGAACCATTGAGGGGTATACCTTTCCTCTCAATGTGCAGATATTTCTCAAGCCTCTATTGATGAAGGCATCTCTAAGGTTCGTCTACTCCCATCTGAGCTCGTCGAATTCATTGTTCAGGACCTCTCGCTCCACCATAACAATACGAGCCCCGATATGAGCAGTGTCCTGAGTGGCTTATTCCCTCCCTCGTTTCCTGGTATGCAAAGGATGAGCCATATCCTGAAAATAGAAAAGGAAAAAAAAATTATTAGTACTATTGATGCTTTTTTCATATTAATTTTAACTGCTCTGCATTAACATTCGAATATAGTAAAACATATGTTCAAACGTTCAGATAAAACGTTCGCACGTGTATCTTTGACGTTCGCAAGTAAAACACAGACGTTTGAACATATAACATACACATTCAAATGTTAAGGCATAAATAAATTAAAAAGTAGTACGTTCGAATGTGTATGTTATATGTTTGAACATATGTGTTTTACGTGAGAACATAAAGGATACACGTGTGAACATTGAAGGCATAAATAAATTAAAAAGTTTAGTAGCGGCGTGCAAGGAAACGTTGGAACGTGAGAAATTAGTACGTTTGAACGTTTCTCGATTGATTTTCTAAAAATATATTAATAATATATTATATTATTAATATATGTTATATATTATAATGTATACTATAACATATAGCATACTATATCTAATATTATATTATAATATGTAGTTTATTATAGTATATATATACATACTATATAGTATATATATAGTGTGTGACACCAACAAACATATAATGCAACCATAACATTATATAGTTGCCCCTTACGTGCTCTACTAGGGTTTCCTTGCGATCACAGGTTTTCTGCTTTGGTTGGCTGCTCTGTTTCAATGAGGCTGCTTGGCAGCCGTTGATGGCCACTCCTCTGGCCGTCAATCCTTTGCCAAACTGGCTACAGCAGTTCCACAACCCTTTCCTGAAATCTCAGTCACCCCACATGCACCTAAAGTCATGGAAGATAAAATTTTCTTTTAGTTCTCTAAAGAAGAAATTATACATTCAGCAGAGCCATTCCATTTTTCTATTGTACTCAAGTTCCTTCCACAAAGGCCCTCTCTGGATGCTATCCGTGCATTTATCTCTAGCCGTTGGGGTCTGTCTTCTACCCCGGTGATTTCCTCCATGAAACTGCCCAGCAATGTGTTCGTTAGGATGGCTACGGAAACTGATTTTGTGAAAGCATTGTCCCATGAATCCTGTGAAGTGAATGGAGTGGCCTACCGTGCTTTTCACTGGTCTCCTTATTTCAATGAGGAGCACGAACCATCTAACGTCCCTATGTGGATCTTGCTTCCCAGATTACCCCCTAACTTTTATTAAGAATCTTTCCTTCAAATTTTCACGACACCCATTGGTCGGTTTATATGCAAGGATAATCCCACGCGTTATGCAACCCGAACTGATGGAGCTAGAATTTGTTTGGAGATGGATGCTGCCAAGGAACCGATTTCCTATTTTTGGATTGGAGCTCCTGGTCTATCTATGAGTGGGAAACAGGAGGTACTCTATGAAATGTTGCCCGCGTATTATGGAAAATGCAGAGTGCAGGGACATAATACAAAGACCTGTCGTGTAGGGAAACCTCTGCATGGGGAGAAAAACCGTGGACGTAAGAAAGAATAAGCAGATTCTGGTGGAACCAATTCTAGTAATACACAGGGTGATGAATTGATGGTTAAACCCGTAGCTGTTCTCATGAGATAGTGACTGATGAACTGTTTGGTGCTATTCCTGAACAGCCTTCCCACGCCTC
>QEOT01004055.1:0-17125 GCA_003123785.1 Pterocarya stenoptera
GAATTGTGTTATATGTCTGAAGTGTGTTTTAGTAATCTGTGTAATACGAGTTTTAAAAATAATTTCGGTTATATAATTTTGGTTTTGTATAGAACTGTTTTATATATTTTTTTATTATTTTATTTTATTGCTATAATCAAGATGAAATCGTATTGATTGATATTTTCTAAGGAAGAACACAACAGTGATGGCCCTGACACTCTACGAGGGTAGATGTTAATTATTGAATTTTTAATGGTATTGTTTTATGGACTCTTTTAAATATCGATTATTTTATGGCATGCTTAACAGATTTTAAATAAATCATGTTTTGCTTAATGTATACCAATAAGAACAAACTAGATCTCAATATACCGAGAATCAAAAGATTGAAGAACCAAAGGTTGACATGATATCTGAGACTCAAGCAGATGTTATTGAATACTGCACAGAGGATGCCAAACAGGAAGGATTTGGAGTGTCGAAAAGAATATCGACTACTGGGAATTATGGGGGGGTAAAATACTTCACCATAATCCCCAGTAGGAGGGACAAATTGCAAGGCTAAAATTAATGTAAAGCAAATAGCCGATGAAAGGTATCAGTTATCCAATGTCATTCTCGAACACAATCATACAGTGAGCCCAAGTAAGTCAAGACATATTGCTTGCTATAAAAAATTATCAAGTTGGTGGGAAAAAAAATGAATTGAAATGATGGACAAAGCCAAAATGGGTGCGGCTAAAATTTATAAAACCATGCTTGTTGAAAGGGGTGGATATGGGAATCTCACTTTCAAAGAGAAAGAATGCCGGAATTATATCAACAAAGTTCGTACTGAGTTTCTTAGAAAATGGGATGCAAAGCTATTTCATAAGTATTTGATGTGGCAGCAAGAGAAAAATAATGATTTTTTCTATATGATGGATCTAAATGAAGAATGGAAGTTGAGAAATGTGTTTCGGGCAAATACCTGAAGTAAGGCAACATATGAGTCACTTAGAGATGTCATAACGTTTAACACAACGTATTTGACAAATAAATATAAAATGCCATTTGCCCTTTCGTGAAAGTAAACCACCACGACCAATCGATACTTTTTGAATGTGGCATTATATAAAACGAGGACATGAATACATTTGTGTGGTTGTTCGACTCATGTTAAGGTGTATGTCAGAACGGACTCCTAATGTGATTATAACCGATCAAGATAGGGTAATGAAAACGGCAATATCAATATTTTTTTCGAGAGCCAAGCATAAATTCTGTTTATGGCACATTTTATTTAAATTGCCTTACAAATTGGGATATTATTCACAATATGACAACTTTAAATGACATTTATTAAATTGTATATATGACTCTTTAAGCTGTTAAGAATTTGAAGAAATGTGGCACAATATCATTTAGAACAATGGTTTAATATACAATGCTTGGTTGAGTAAGTTGTATGAGGAGCGGCATTAATAGATACCTACATACGTGAGAGGTACGTTTTGGGCCAGCATGTCCACAACCAGAATAGCGAGAGTATGAACACATTTTTTGATGGCGATGTAAATGCAACTACACCATTGAAAATGTTTGTTGGGGACTATGATAATGCTTTGACCAGAATGGTCAAGAATGAGAAGATGGCTAATTTTGGTTCATTCAAACGAAAGATCTCTTACATTACTGTCCATGCAATTGAGAAGCAACTTCAAGAATTATACACGAATGCCAAGTTCAAATAGGTACAAATAAAACTTAGGGCGACTATGCATTGTTTGTCTTTCCTAAAACAAATAAGGTGCAATATCAACGTATGAAGTTGTTGACCACTTGTGCATTATGATGATTTTGTAAAAGATGTGAAATACTTTGTATATTTTAATGAAGATGAATGTGAAGTGATGTGCACCTGTAGACTATTCGAGTTCAAAAAAAATTTATGTAGACATGCACTCATTATCCTCACCATGTGGAAGAAATCATGGAGTTGCCATTCGAGTATGTTCTTGATCGTTGGAGAAAGGATTTGAAAAAAAAGTATATGATGATACAGAGATATTATGATTATCTCAACAATAATCAAGTTGCACAAAGGTTTAATGATTTCTGTAACGATTATTGTGAAATAGCTTTAATTGTTTCAAATGATCATAAGACCTACATAAAGTGGAAGAATCATATGTACAAGTTTAAGGAGGTAGAGTTGAGTCAGAACAGTACAACGAGTGAGTATGATGTGTGTTAGGATGGTCCAAGTGAAACAAAACAACAAAATCATAGGATTCATAGTCCTACTAGTATTAAAAGTAAGAGTAGGCTTCCATCCAAACGGCGAGTCTTTACAGTGGAGACAATACTGAAAAAGAAAAAAAAAAGTCAAAAAAAAAAAAAAAAGATAGATGAGGTATTGTAAAATTGTGGAACTAGAAACGTTTTATACACCGTCATGTCCAAGCATTTCCTTTAACCCTCCACTAACAGTTTTTTTTTTTTTTTTTAACTGCAGGAGAAAGACATACATGCTGGAATATGGAGTCAAGATAGTGTACTTACCCAACCATGAGTACTCTGTAATCTTGGGATTTTAATGTAATTAGGTGGTTAGACTGTAATTTTAGGATTTGAATGTAACTTTGGGATTTAATTGTAAATTTTGATTATGGCATTCCAAAATTTGATATTGTACAGAAAACAAAGGAAATATATTCAGTAGCAGTAGAGACAACTTATTTTTGTATTTAAATATTGATTCTTATTATTCATGAAAACAAGGAAAGAAATTCAGCAAGCATAGTACAACTTCCATAGTACAAAATCTCATTTCTTTTTAAACATTACAAATTATTGTACAACTTATGCAGTTACAATTATGTCTTACATACTTGACAAGAAAGTACTTTGTCAACAACTACTAACAATATAACTCAAAGTACTTGATAGCAAATACCAACGACAACAATATGCCTATCATATATTTTGTAATCTGTAACTTCTATTTATGGCCTTGATTTCTATTTTAGCTTTGTAATTCATCAACTTCTGCTCAAGAGTCATCAAGGCTGTCTTTGGAGAGACCTGCAGAGGTAATGGATTTGTTGGAAGCTCCTTGACTGCTAACTTCAGAATCATTTTCAGAAGAGGCCTTTACTTCAAGGTAAAAGCTAGGTTTTATTGTTGGGCTGCGTGGTTTGCTCTATAAGCCACTTTACATCCTAGATTTATAACAACCAGGTCAATTTTGGTCTTAAGTTCATCAGATGAACTTGGTGCTTCAATGTGTATATAAATCTACAAAAGAAATTTTTCATTCACTTCTTTATTGATGATCAAATTTGATTTTTAGTTACTGGTTTATTGTAAAACCTGAAAATATCTTAACATCTAACATCACTAACATGCATACCAGTGGGATCTAATAACAAAATAAATACCAGTGGAATCTAACATCTGGCACCACTAACATGCATATGCAATCATACAAATATAGTAATACATTAAAAAAAAAAAAAAACATGTTAACTAAGGTACTAGAGACAAAAATGAGCTCCCAACAACCAAAGATAACCTTTAGGAAAGTAATATTCAACAATGAGCATCCAGATCGAGGGGGGCCTGTAGGCTTTCTTGCTAAAATTGGTGCTAATGTCTGAACAAGGGGTGGTTGCATGCTAAGGATCCAACAGTGTAGAATCAAGCAAGGGCATTCACGCACCAACAACACAGAAAAATCAAATAATCTAGAAACCACACCAAAATGAAATAATACATTGACCCACACAGCAACCACACACAAAAATCAAACAATCCAGAAACCAGGGCCATTGAAGTAATCAGAACCATATAGGAAGAATGCTTTACAACCCTATCCTATACAAAATAAGCCATATACAAATTTTCTTTTACTTTTATAGAGAAAATAGATAACTAACGCTAAAGTGTGCCAGTTCCAATATGTACGATATATAGGTAAGCCATCATATCCAAATGTAACAATCAATCAATTATTTTTGAGATGCATGGTTTGAAAACCAAACTTGTTGCAGCATGTAACACTATAACAGGAATATTTGAAAGAGAAAAAAAGTAAAACACGTATTCATTTTTGCTAGCTCAGTGCTAATAAATTGTATTGAGAAGCTAGATTAGAGTTCCATTTTCATATATACACAAATCCAATAAGAAATGTAGAATCCAATTAGATCTACATGAAATTTTTCATACAATCAGCCAAATCCATTCACAAATGTTGAAATTTGAAACTGAGCAAGCCTAATTTCAATGTAAAAATTTGAAGTCCCTTTATCTATGTTCTGTGTTAGGGCAACTCAAATGGAACCGAGAATGAGAGAGAGAGAGAGATAGAGAGATATATATATACCTGGCGTTGACGGGATGTCGGTGATGGTGATGGATGTCAGTGATGGCGGTTGGTGACTACTGTGGGCGACGGATTGGTCTTCCTGTGGGTGGGAAGGAAAATGGAGGAGAGAGAGACAGAGGGATGGGCAACAGGAGAAGAGGATGTTAGGTTGTCGACGACAAGTTGTGGGCAATGACGACGGGGTTGTGGGCGACGGCGATTGGTTTTGTGGAAAACACAGAAAAAATGGGGGAGAAGGGAGAGAGGGGGGCAGCAATTTCTTCTGAAGGAAAAGAAAAAAAAAATCAGTATGTGGAATCCCTTTGTGGGATCTTTTTATATCCTATTAGTTTCCATATTCTATTTATTAGAGTGCATATTTCAAATTTGGGTGTAAATTGAATATTTTCACCATTTAATAATGATTAATGTTACAATTATAATTTTTTTTACTTTAAAATAAGAATATTTATGTAAATAATGTTGTTTTACCAAAAAATATATCCTTCATTTTAAATATAATTATATAAAAATGGTTATTTATCTATTATTTTTCTTTAATAATAGGTTGATTAAGTACTTGGAAAAAAAAAAAAAAAAACTAGTTATGTTGATTGGACTACTTCAGCCCAAACCTATCACCATTATGCAGTTGAGATTTTAATTGGGAGTTGAATTATTCATCTTTTAAATGTTTGGAGACTTTTTGTTTTTGAAATAACCATACATTTCATTGATTAAACAATCAATACATCTCTACCTCAACAATAGATTGCAACAATAGATTGAATACATAATCGTCGTCCTTCCATTTTCACACTTGGACAAAAGAGCAAATTTTACTAAATAGTGAGCTTCTAAATTGGTATCCCTTATTGTGTAAACAACTTTATAATCATAAAACTTTTTTCTAAGGTTTCGTTTGGATAGTGAAAATATTTCATCTAATCTCATTTATTACAGTTTTTTCAAATTTCTACACAAAATATAATAAATAATTCAACTTTTTCAAATCTCAAAATAATAATAATATTAAAAAAAATATATTCTAACAATATTTTATTCAACTTTCAACCTTCATTTAAAATCATTTCATCTTGTCTCATTATCTAAACCGCAACGTAGTCTTTTTGTATCCCCAATCAACTGCCCATATCTACTGAGATTAACATTTGAATAATTTAAATAATTAACCACTTACAAAAAGCCACCTTCAACCATTTTTATCCAATCCTAGATCATGGTAAAAAAGCATAGCTTCCATTGAAACCAGAGCCTCTTTTGCCATTGGTTCTAAACAAAGTGGTAATGATTTTTTCAAGGTTGCTTGAACATTCCCCTTGAAGTCACGTACAATGATACCTACATCAATCCTATGGTTCCTAGAATCAATTGCCACATACCAGGTAGCCTTATAGTAGTTAGTATATGGAACTTTCCATTTATCTATTGAGCTGTAAAGTGAGGGGGTACGCAATTTATTCCTTTGTACTTCAATAAATAATTCATATGATTGATGTGACCGAATGAAAACTTTATTCGGATTAGTAAAATCTCCTTAAAAATTCGTTTTATTCATAACATATTAAAAAAAAATTTAAGTAGAACAACGCCTTTTGGTAGCGTCATTTCAAAATTAGGTCATCTTCTTCCTCACTTCTTCTTCCTTGATCTCATTTCTCTCTCTCTCTCTCTCTCTCTCTCTCCCTCTTTTGCAACACACACTCTCTCTACTCTCTCAGATGAAGCTCGCTGATGAACCGATTGTGAGCTGCTGGTGTCGAGACGACCGATGTTTCTCCTCCCCTATCAATTGGTTTTGACCAGTTTTCTCTCCAAAATATGAAATATCAGTCGGCGTCAATTTTGTCCAAAAATCGCACTAATGGGATCGATTTTCACCCTTAGTTATTTGTCATTAAGGGTGGGCAGCGGGGCCCCGCACCCCGCTGCACCGCCCCGCCCGCCCCGCATCCGGCCAAGCGGGGCGGGGGATCCGCTCCGTCAACCCGGGGTGCGGGTGGCCCCGCCCCGCACCCTGAAGAGGAACGGGGGCGGGGGACGGAGGGGGCAAGGCCCCGCTCCGTATTTCCCCCGCCCCGCTTATATATATAATAATAATATATATATTATTTATATTATATATAGAAAAAAATCTCTTATTAATGAAGCGGCGCCGTTTTGTCCATGGACAAAACGGCGCCGTTTCACTAATAACCCCGGTTACCCCCCCTCCCCCTCTCTCGTCGTTCTCATTCTCAACTTCTCCTTCTCGAACTCTCTCAGACCTCACTCTCGATTCCTCGAAGCTTCTCCTCTCCGTGCTCGCGCTCTCTCGAGCTCTCTTCAGACCTCAATCTCCATCTCTCGCACTCCTCTCTCTCTCTCTCTCACTCTCTCGCACTCTGTCTTTGGCGCTCTCTCAGAGACTTAGACCTCAATCTCACTCTCTCGCACGACTGCGCCGAACTCCAAAGTTCCAAACTCCAAAGGTAAACTCTCATTCTCAGACTCTCTCGCACTTTGTCTCTTCACTCTCTGGTTTCGATTTTATTTTTTATTTTTTACTTTTGGATTGGAGATTGGAGGAAGGATGGGTTGAATCGGAGATGGAGGATGGGAATGATTGTGAAATTGTGTACTGTGGATTCTGGCTTGTGCATGTGTTTGACTGTTTGTCATTGTGTGAAATTTTATTTAGGGTTTCGGATTGAACCCCCAAATTGATTTGGGGGTTCAATCCGAAACCCTAATTTTATTTAGGGGTTTCAATTGGAACCCCTACCAATTTATTTAAGGGTTTCGGATTGAACCCCCAAATCAATTTGAGGGTTCAATCCGAAACCCTAATTTTTATCTAGGGTTTCGGATTGAACCCCCACCAATTTATTTTTATTTAGGGTTTCGGATTGAACCCCCAAATTGATTTTGGGGTTCAATCCTTGGGTTCAATCCGAAACCCTAATTTTATTTAGGGGTTTCAATTGAAACCCCTTCAATTTTTTGAATTATGCCTTATTCAATTTTTTTTTTATTTTTTTTGTGTTGAAAATTCAGGGATGTCTTCTCAAAGGGATTACAGTGATAGCTCTCTTACCCCTACTAGTATCCCTACTCCTGCCCCAGAATTGGCTCCTACTGAGCCTATTCCAACCCCCTCAAGTACACCTTGCCCCGCCCCCATGCCCCAACCGACACAGAGTAAGAAACCTGTGTCCATAGTTTGGTCTCATTTTACCAAACTAGAGGGTGGTGACCCCAATAACCCTCAAGCCAAATGTAATTATTGTGGGAAAATATATGGATGTCACTATAGGAAACATGGTACATCCCAGCTAAAGGTCCATTTAGAGGAACAATGCAAGAAGAGTCCAATATTAAGATCCTTATTGGAGAAGAGTCAATCTAGACTAGAAGTTGGACTAAAAAAAATGGCGGATGGGAGTAGTGGTGGTCCAATGTTGAAGGGGTTTACGAAGTATAATCCCGATGAGTGTAGAAGGAAGGTAGCTCGTATGGTGATCATAGACGAGCTACCTTTTCAGTTTGTGGAAGGGAGAGGGTTTAAGGAACTTGTTGGAGAATTGGAACCTAGATTTTCACTTCCTTCTCGCCACACTGTGGCAAAAGATATTAAAAAGATATACAGAACAGATAAAGATGTTTTGAGGGGCCAATTGGCGGGTTTGGTAGTTTGCCTAACTACTGATACTTGGACTTCTGTCCAAAATTTCAATTACATGTCTTTGACTGTCCATTTTGTTGATTCTGATTGGATTCTCCACAAAAAAATTATTAAGTTTTGTCAAATAGTTGATCACAAGGGTGAGACTATTGGGAAGGCCTTGGAGGCCGCAATAAAGGAGTGGGGGTTGACACGGGTTTTGACAGTGTCTGTTGATAATGCCTCCTCTAATGATGTCGCATTGGGATATCTGAAAACTTATCTTAGAGAGGCAAATAAAACATTTTTGGGTGGTGAATATGTGCATGTTAGATGTGCTGCACATATCTTGAATATAATTGTTACTGAGGGGTTGAAAGATGTTGATAACTCGGTTGCACGAGTTAGAATGGCTGTGAAATTTGTGAGGTCTTCTCCTTCTAGATTGGAGAAATTCAAGATTGCTGCGAAGAGTGTGGGTATAACATCGAAGAATGGTCTTTGTACTGATGTTCCTACCAGATGGAACTCAACTTATTTGATGTTAGAGGCGGCCCAAGAATATAAGGCAGCCTTTCAGTTATTGGGGGATGAAGACATTCAATATGTCAAATACTTTGATGAGCACGGGGGCTTAGGAAAGCCTAATGATGATGATTGGGAGGTAGTTTTTACTTTTGTTGATTTTCTGTGGCTTTTTCATGATATCACATTGAAGTTATCTGGTTCCTTATACCCTATATCCCATGAGTTTTGTCAACAAATATGTAGAGTAAAAGAAGAATTAGACGACATGTGTAGGGGTTCCAATATAAGGATGAGGGGGATGGCATTGAGTATGAGGGTCAAGTATGACAAGTATTGGGGAGATTTAAGCAGATTGAATATTTTGTTATATGTGGCTGTTATCCTTGATCCCCGCCTGAAAATTTCAGGCATGTTATATGGTTTGGGACTTGCGCACGATCAGGCATGGGCTGATCTTATTGGTGATATGGCCCGAGATACCCTTACTAAATTGTATGATGAGTTTAATACAATTAAGGGTGGTACTGGATCTACTATACCTACACCTACCCCAACGCCTCCTTCAGACACTGGGCCAGGAAAAAAGCGTAGATTATCGTGGACTAAGACCCTTGCACATAATCCCACACTAGTCCGTCAATCCACGGAGGTGGTTTCGGAGTTAGACAACTATTTGTCAGGGGATCTTATTCAAGATGATGACAATTTTGATATATTGGTATGGTGGAAGGCGGCAGCAAAGAAATATCCCATCCTTTCTGAGATAGCCCGTTGTATCTTGGCCATCCTTATTAGCACCGTTGCCTCAGAGTCAGCCTTTAGTACCGGAGGGCGCATATTGGATCATTTCCGTAGTTCATTGTCTCCTTCGACTGTGAAGGCATTGATATGTACACAGAGTTGGATGATGGGAAAGGATATTTATGTTCCGGATGTTTTGGATTTTAAGGAGACTGACGAGGAGGAGGGTGGTGAGCAGTCTGGATCTGGACCACCTGGTAATACTAATTGTTGTTTTTATTTTAATATATTTTGATTTATTTATGTTCATTTTGATTTTATCGGTATTAATTTTAGTGTTTATTGTTGTAACTTGTAGCATCACATGAGATTAGTCAAACGACATCTACCTCTGCTGCAATATAAATATGTGCTCACTGCTCAAAGCCTCAAGCCTCAAATCTGATTTATCAATGATTTGTAACATTCATAATTTGATACAATGTCCATTCGATACTTATGTAACTATGTTTGTAATTTTGTAATTATTTAGCCTTTCAATTTTGTAATAGTTTAGTTATTATTATAATATTATTAGTTTCTTAGGTAGTAGACTAGTAGTATGCTACTAGTATAAATTTGTATTTTTTTTATTCATGTAATTTTTTTTTAATATGATTTTTTAGCTTTTTTTTTTTTTTTACTTCTACTTTAAAGTTTTAAATCTTTATGGGGTCAATACTGGGCCATTTTGGACCCATTTCAACGGTTTCTGGGCTTTTGGCCCAATAGGGGGCCCGGGGGGCGAGCGGAGTGACCCCCCCACCCGCACCCCGCTGTGTGGGACGGGGTACCCCGCCCCCGCATGCCGGGGGCGGGGCACGGGTGGAAGAAATCTCCCCCCACCCATGCGGGGGCGGGGGGGGGGGAGGGGGCTACCCCGCCCAGTATGGAGAGGGTAGCACCCCTATTTGTCATGATAGTTTTGCGAAGGGAGAGGGTGCGAGGGATGGCTTTTTTATGGGAAGGAGAGAAATAGGTTTTGAATAAGGAGAGGGATTCTGTGCTGTGCGACTCAAACTTTCTCTCCTAGGTGGACAACGTGGCGACTTTTGATTGGCGGGTGTTTTTAAGGTGTTAACACTACAGCTGACTAGAAGATTTTCTATTCCATTTGTGTAATTTCCCATTATCGAATAAAACAAGTACGTGTACTTTTTTTTTTTTTTGGGAAACAAGTACGTGTACTTTAAACAATATAGGACTGTTAAATCGAACAAGTTAATTAAAAGATAATAATTAATAAATTATCTTGAGGTTTTATGATATTCATGAACACTATAAGTAAAATTCACAAAGATAAGGGACACCTATCCCATAACAGAATACGAGAACACGTGTCCGCGTCAACAAATCCAATTACAAGCCCTGCTGTATATCTATATATTCAGCTGAGAATTGATTAAGGTCTCTATAGATTCATAAGGTGGAGATAAAACTGAAAATAAAAAAAGAATAAAAATCATACTAATCAGCATACAAAGCATTACCATTTTTTCTTCAAACCACACCAAATTGTAGCGGATTCAATAAAATTATACATAAGGATACTAACGGGCCAAAGTAGCTGTTAAAGAGGGGGAAGGTACGGCCAGCATGGTCACAGTCGAAGAAAGAAGCTGAAGCTGTCCAACTAAGCTAATCTGCGTGAGTGACATGATGGCTTGTAAGTGTGGATGAAAAAATAAAGAAAATGCCCAGACAAGAAAATAATGACATTCTTCAGTGATAGGCTGATAGCATTTTTCAAAGGATAAACAACACCAAAAAGAAAAAGAAAAAGAAAAAGAAAAAAAAAAAAGGGTGCTATGTCCACCCTAGGATGCAATCTTGACACACACAAAAAGAAATTCCAAAAATCTTAGGCAAGTTACACCACAATGAAGTAACACATGCACATCATGTCAGTTGGATGGGGAGAAATGATATTTGCAGTCATAAAACGTATAAGTACTGTGCATTTCTATTAAAAAAGTGAATAAATATAAAATTCACATGAAAAAATTAATTTTTTAATAATGAATCCCAATCTTTTTTAAAAGTAATATGCGATGCTTACGCATTCCATGACTGTATCTAATATTGCTCATTGGCTCGTGGTGATTCGGTCACATATTATGATTTTAATATTTCCGGCTGAGTCCCATCTGAGTTCTAAAACAACGACTGTCTTATATAACCTACTAATGGGAACACAAATTCCGTAGCAGGAGACAATAATTTTTATTTACTCCATTTTTATTTTTCCTTCTCCTGAGCTCCTCTCTATCAAAACGCTTCCCTAATCTTGATCCATATAGGACTGGGTTGGGATCACTGTCCTTATACATACTCATGCAGTGTAAAAAAAAACGAAATTCAGCTATGAAATTAAACAAACACACCTTCTCATGCATACCACAATCTTATTGTTCTCGAACTGCTCCAGCACTATAAACAAGTATGAATATAACCATCATTTTTACCACACAGAACCCACATTGTCATTGTCCTAATTTTGCTTGATGAACACGCCCACACCAGGCAAAACTTCCCAAGCAATTAAAGAAAAAGGTAATAAAGAAAATCCAAGTATTGTTGAGAATGTCTAGGTGGAAAAGTTTAGAAATGAAAACCCAAACTGCTGCAAGGTATCGCAAAAGTAAAACAATATAAAATCAGAAAATTTAAATCAGCGATTTTCTCGGCAACCAGAGTGTAATCAATGCAGGAGCAAGGAAACACTTACAGAAGCGAAAACAATAGACAAAGAAACTCTCACACTTCAAGAATCCAGACCAAAACACATTCTTGAAGGCAATGCAATGCATATGAACCGAAAAATATTACAACGCAACAACCATTGATCAAACCAGGATGACATCAAACTACGCAATCAAAGGCCCATTATCCCAGAAAGAAACCCCGAGAAAGAATCGAGAAACTGTCACTGTCTCTCTTCTTAAGTCCTCATTTTCAATCAGAATTGCTTGAGCTGGAGCTGGAGCTAGAACTAGAACTAGATCTAGCACCATGGGATTTTTCTTCCTTACTTTTTATATCCAATCTATCGGATATGCTCAAACTGAGAATCTCAGATGTTTCATAACATCCTTGTTCTGGTTTATCAGCAGCCACTGTGCTACTTTCTTGGACACCAGACCCCATATCAGTTGATTCAATCTCCTTGGCAGAAGCCACTTGACATGTTTCTACCGCTGCTGAATCCTTTGGACCCAACGCTTGTGGCACCTCATGAACATTATCCTGTGAGACTTGCTTGAGAGCAATATGAATATCCTCCAGAGATTTTGCATCAACTGTTTTCAAGCTTGAATTGGATTCTACATGATTCTTGGATTCTCCCACAACAAGCCAATCATCAACCATACTGGGGAGGATGACTTCCTCGGCGTCTACTCCTTCACGAAGTTGCTTAAAAGCCAAGTTGATATCTTCTAGTGATCTTGCTTCAAGAACTGGGAGGCCCATCTCAGTCTTTGCTGGGTTTGAATCTTTGGGCAACAACTCAAATTCAGTACTCTCAACAATTTCTTTGACACAAAAGTCCCCAACTGCATCCAACTCTGACAGCAATCCTTCATCAATTTCTTTTATTTCATCAACTTCGTTGACATTTTGCTCTGCATGGGAAGAGCCATAAGCTTCTGCTGGATAGCTGAAGTCTTCTGAGACCTTCGTTTGGTCCTTATCAACAATTCCCCCAAGGACATCAGCTTTCAAACAGAGTCCACTGGAGGGTAATTTGTATTCAGGACTCTCATCTGGGATATCAATTTGGGTGGAAACAGAAGCCGAGGAAGACAGATTTGGCCTAATTTTGCACTCGGGATCATGGATTATTAGCCCATCTTCATTGTCGGTCATTTTCACCACCTCCAAAGATTCTGTCCGGATATCATATGATTCCTGCCAAGTATCAAAGTAGCCATGATTAGTTTCCAATGTATATTGCTCTATTTGATGCCTATACCATAAAAATCAATCAAACAAGCCAACATGGCTATCTGACCCTGACTAAGATAAAGAGGACAAATAAAATGCAGAGAGTCAAAGTGTCATCAATCAGACGTATTCTCTAAACATTCATGCCAAATACTCCCGAGCAAGAAATGCAGATATATGGAAAAAATCCAGCAAAAAAGAATTTTTTAAAGGAGAACAAAGAATCTGAGCTAACACTAAGATTGTAGGTTACTATGAATTACTATTGTAGGGTGAAACTATTATAAGCACCTCTCATGTAAGGGTATATTAATTCCACACTAAAGCTTGGGATATAAATATGAGCACCATACACCTGTGTTCAATAAATCAGTTAAACATGTCTACCGTCTGATACAAGATTGAACAAATTTATTTTCAAATTGGAGTTGCTCTCAATGTAGTGTATCTGGTAGAATATCCACTTCTGCAGAACCCATCACACGGGTAGCAAACCCAGAAGGAAGCACCGAGGCCCTAACAAAAAGGATGGCCACTTCATCCATTAGGCTGGATGCCTAAATGACATGAGAGAGAAAAGTACCAAATCTAACCATTCTGAACAACAGGATGTTCAAACAAATGTGCAACTTAATGAGACAAAAGAAAGGTGTCAAGTCATCATTGAAGACTCATATTTAAAATTTAGTAAACAAGATCAATCTTTAAGTATTAGAATAGCAATATAACTAGGACCAGATATGACTTACTGTGCATTCATCATGGTCATCAAAGGATGCCTCAACCATAGGTTTATCTGCATAAGCCAGATGTTTTTCCGAACAAGATAGTGGTTTTTCTTCAGAAGGCACATATTGACTATCATAACCCAAAGAAACTACATCAACATCCAAATCTTGGTGGTGACCAGCATCAATTTTTGCATCAGAACCTGATGAGTGGAATTCATCCTGTTCGTAGCAAACGATTTCCTCCTTATTCAAGGACCAGTCCTCCCCATGTTCAGTTTCTGAAGTTAAATGATTGGAAAGAACCAGTATAACTTGCTCGGTTACCAGAGGACTCTGTTGTTCCTCTGAGGACGGAATGTGTTGGGGAGACGAAGCCACCAAATCCAACTTTTCGCCCCCATCTTGGTGGTTGCTTTTGTCGATCCCTGCATCATCAACAATCGGGAACTGGACCTGATCATGTTCGGGCTGAAGAACCTCATTGCTGTGCATCAAACCCTCCCCTATAGATCCATAGTCTGATGAATTTGATGAATAAACTTGATCCTGCTCCTGCTGAAAAGTTTCTATCTTACTGATGGTATGCCGCTCAAAAGGTTCAGTTTCTGAAGGTATCACTGACACATGCTCAACCACCACTGAAGGCCGTGGATGTTGTTCCTCTTTTCTAGACAAAGTTAAATTTTCAGAAGCCATCTGATAGCTTGAAGCCTCAGAATCCGGCTGCTCGTGCACATCTTGATGGATCCCAAAAATAATCTCCGAATCATTACTCGAGGAGCTAACTTGATCTTGTTTATGAGATGAGCTATCTTTCTTATATACTATACCTTCCTCAACCGATCCAACATCAGTATAAGATGACCTTGAAGTAACCGAAACATGTTCAACCACATATTCAGAACCATTTTGATCACCCAAGTTAACTCCTGAAGACTTGACCTGTGTAACATGATCCTTACTAGACTCCTGTACTTCCCTCAACCTTGGCTCCGTTTCATTATCTAGATGTATCACTGAGGATGATCCATGAGTTTCTTCATAATTAGAAGAATCCTTCCCTTCTCTCTCACTGTACAATTCAGATTCCTTATCTGAAATGGGAATAGAAGTCACAACAGACACTGGAGGTGAACCCATTTTGGATATCTCTACTTGCAAGTCAGAAGAAATGGAGGGAAGGGAGAGGATCTTTTCACCTTCCGGGGGGCTTGAATCATAAACAGGTTCATGTTGATTTTCATCCACCCCCCCACTCAAAAAGTGGGAATCTGGCTCCTGAGGGGAAGGTAGGATTGCACTTCTAGATTCTTCAAGGTCACTGCCTCTTGGTTCCAAACTCACCGTTTCTTCTTTTGTAGCATACAGTACTCTCCCATCTATTTCTGAGAACGATGACAAACTTGATCTACTGCTGTACTCGTCTTCAACAGGTTGCATTTTTAAATGAATTTCACTAGTACTAAGTTCCAGAGGAATGGCCACCCCTCCTGTTTCAGAAAATCCGGAATCCATTTCAGCTTGATTTCCCACTTTCCCCAATGTTATCTCGACCTCATCATCATGAATAAATTGTTGTGTTTCAAGATGAATTTCGCTAGTGCTAAGTTCCAGGGGAATAGCCACGCCTCCTGTTGCGGACAAGCCAGAATCCATCTCAGTATCATTTCCCACTTGCCCCAGTGTGATCTCAACCTCATCATGGCAAACATCCCTCCTCTCAACTTGTTCCATCACCACAGAATCAATATTTTCATGGAATCCACTTCCTCGTTCAACATGGCCAGAAGCATGGTCTATGCTGGAGATAAGTTTTGTTTCTTGACAAAGATCTAGTTCATTGAGCTTCTTGTCATCTCGATCAGCAGCAGAACTTACTGATTCAGTATCAGGAATAGAACTCAACTTTGATTCACTAACTTCACTTGACTGTCTCTCGAATGAGGAATAGCTTGTCCCCTCTGAAGTAAAGCGTTCTGGCACAAAAAAGGGTCTGAACCTAATAGCGTGCCTCTCTTGCCTGGGACCCCCTAGGCCAGATGGTCCAATACTGAAACTTTCATGCCTACGGAATAATGTATCTTTCTGCTGAAATGTCAACTCTTGCTGAAAATTGTCTCCCTTGAGATCAGGTTTTTCTTCATTTGGGTCGTAAGGAAGATCAAAAGGGTTTCGTATTGGCAACAATATAGATGGTGCCGAACCAGGTGGATCATAGGGATCATAAGGGAGATCAAAAGGATTATGTCTTGCCGTTGAAATGGGTGGAACATTAAAGAAAAGATCAGCGCCATCTAAATCTATCAAATTCTTCTCAGCCATCAATCTCATGTTTTTCCGTGCTCTCCTCCTTGCAATGAGATTCTCCAGGCGCTGGTTCCTCTCCAGCTCGGAAGTCCCCAAATCCATGAGGTTCTTTTGGTCATCCTCTGTCCACTTAATTGCCGATTTACTTTCATCCTCCTTGCCTCCCTGTGCTTCTTCCTCGTCATCTTCATTTTCATCAACGCCGTCTTCTTCGTCTCCATGAATTTCCGATTCTTCATCTGACTCAACGCTGGCATCGTTACTTTTACAAGAACGTTCTGAAGCAGCATCTGACTCATCATCATGGGACATATGAGCAGGCTGTGGAGCTTTTGGATCCAGAAGTGGGTGAAGCTCCTCAAGGATTGGAAAGATGTCGGCCATCGAAGCATCTGGTGAGGAACTCTCTGCCAGATCAGACCCTTGGTCCGAAGACTCATCATCACCATCCTCATCATCATTAGGAAATAAATCGAAGTGATCTCCACTATGAGCATCGGCCAACTCTCCGGGGCGCTTAACATTATCTTCCACTTCAAGAATCTCATCTCCCACTTTGTGAACCACAAAACATTGATTCTCGAGAGCTTCCCCATCATTTAACACGCATTCAATCCCCAAGTTCTCCTCATGAAATTCATCCTTCTTTTCCAACTCCAAACCATTAAACTTTCCCTCGACTTCCCCAGTTACTCGCCTCTCTAACTGAATTTCCCGGAAACTATGATCATTCAGTGGCTTATAATCAACCAGGCCATCATCTATCCCAACCTTCCCAACTTTATCTTCCACCGAACTAGCCCCTTCAATATCCTTCTCTAACTGAATTTCCCGGGA
>QEOT01004055.1:24895-65428 GCA_003123785.1 Pterocarya stenoptera
TGATTTTGATGATAAATTTGTAACTAATTATGCTATATGTAAGTTGGTACAACACTCTACTTAAATGTGGGAGTGAGGACCTATTACAATTTTTAAAAGAGTTAAATACCAATTGCTTTAGCATAGCCGATGTGGAAGATCTTCATCAACAAGTATTGGGTACATAAAAAAATAAGAAATAATTTATTCATCATCCTCCTATCATCTCATGATGTGGTATTAGATAATAGGTTCACAAGTAAAATATAATAAATAATTTTTAATCATCTAATGTCACATCATAGGATGATGAGAGGATGATAGAAGTTGAGATGATGAGTAACATTACTTAAAAAATAAATATCACAGTAATATTTATCAATATCATTGTGGCGAGTATTACATCATTGATTTTTTTATTCATTGGATTCGGTTTAAAGAAATTAAATTGAAAATAAAATATTTTATTTTAGATATAAGCAGAAAAGGAGTAGCCATAACATATTTTTTAAATAAGAGGACTCACATTTACCTTTTAATATATGTTGTGGACTCTTTGTAGTGAAAAATTATATTTTTAAATCAGGATTAATGATACACCCTTTATACGTATAGCTAATATGATCAGACTTATTGTTTAAGAAAATTTTTTTAAACTTTTCTTACAAATTAAACTCTGGTATGTCCGCTGTGTAAAGAATGTAGTGTTCATATCGACTTGCAACTAGAATAATTGATTTGTAATATCTAAAATTTTATGCAATCTTCGCACAATAAGGATTAATACGCAAGTAATATGTTTGTAGTCAAGAGCCTGGTGGGTTTATGGCATATAGTCCGGTCTTCCTAATGGAAAATCGAACCCCCCTTATTAAAAAAAAGAAAAGAAAGTAATATGTTTGTAGTTGGTCTTATAGATATATACTTTATTTTTTATAAGGAGACGTGGGGTTTCAAATCTAGATTTTTTATTTAGAGAACTGGGTCATATGCTATAAGATCGTCAAGATTTTGGTAAATATTTGCTTTATTTGGTATGAGATTAATGCAAGTTCTCTAAATAGAAAACCTGGATTCAAATCCCACCCCTCTTATAAAAAAAATAGTATGTTTGTAGTGGTCTTATAGATATATACTTAATTTTTTATGAGGGGGTGGAGGGTTTCAAATCCATATTTTCTATATAGAGAACTAAATTATATGCCATAAGATTGTCAAGCTTTCGACAGAAATATGCTTTATTTGGTTTGAGATTAATGCAAGTTTTCCAAATGGAAAACCTGGTTCGAACACCCCACCCTCTTATAATAATAAAAAAAGTAATATGTTTGTAGTACTCTTATAAATATATGCTTTATTTTTAAAAGTGGGTAAGAGGTTTGTAATGCAGATTTTCTATTTAAAGAACCGAATGATATGCCATAAGATCGTCAAGCTTTTGACAGATATATGCTTTATTTGATCCGAGGTTAATGCAAGTAAAATCACATAATACTGCAATAGGCATGAACATTGTCATCACTGAAAAGATGGACAGTTTGATCGGGGACAGTATCGTAGGCTTGGTCAGGGAAGTAACCGTGCACACTTTCGTTAAAGCCATGGCGGTAGTAATTATAGGAAGAAGAGTAGGTAGACTCGTCTAAGTACTGGGATGCATAAGGATAGTATTCGGTGTCGTATGGGAATGGCCAAAACTCTGCCTTCCTTCCTGTTCTTCTCACCACCTTTAGCACCTTCCTCCGCTCAACGTATCCCGTCACCGTCACCTTTTGCTTGTCCATGTCGATATCCAAGCTATCAACCCCTGCTTCCATGAAAGGGAATTTAGAGAGAGAGAGAGAGAGAGAGAGAGCAGATGGTAATTAGTTAAGAAACAGAAAGAAAGAAATTAACCAACATACAGATGAGTTCATGCCTTGTATTTTCGAGATTGCTCTTCGAACTCTCTTTTCGCATCCTTCACAATCCATATATACCAGAAGTTCCACAATCTGTCAAACGGAGCCATGAAAAAGAAAATATATATCAGAAGTGGTAGAACACAGAAGCAGTCCAACATTGGAATGTAAGAGAGTTTGCAGTACTTACAGAGATGGCATCAGAAAATTGTGCCCTTCTAGCTCGCCTCCTAAACATTATGATACAGATGCTGCTACTGCAGAAAACCTGAATGCCTCTATCTTATAGAAGTCCATCTTTTCTGACTTAATTGATATATGCCTTTGTTGATAAAGTTGAATTACGTGGTTCATATTGAGTGGAACACGTATATAGAGAAAGTAAGCTGATGTCGGAGGTGAAGCGGAGTGGAGTGAGTGAAAATACATATTATGTAACCCTATTTTAACAGTTAGTAAAAATTCAGTTATCGCTCTTATGAATGTAGGCATACTACCAAACCACGTTAAATCTGTGTGTTTTTTTTTTTTGTTTTATCTATTCCGTGTTGTTCATTGTAATTGCCGCGCATAGCACAACATATAAGCTACTCCTTTTCTTGTGTGTAGGCAGATCGATGTTTTTGCTTGTGCTAAGTACAACTTGCGTCAAAGGATCAGATAGCATACTAATATGCTATACATCCATTCCCTTTCTTTGGAAGTTCTCATTTCAATTTTTTTTTTTCACTGGCCATTTTATGGCTGAATTTCTCATTATAAGAACTCATTAAATGGCCCAAATGTTCAAATTGGTTTCAGCTCGAATCTATCCTCAACTTGATTCTTTTTTTTTTTTTTGGGTAAATTCCTCATGACTATATTATTTCAGTATAAGAAAGATACCCACTCTCTTTCATTGAGATTGGAGAATGATGATGAAATAAGTGATTTGCAAGAAAAATGCAAGTAAATAATAGTTATGTCCTTAATACATTGGTTACTACTTTCCGAATAATTCATTGGTTTTGTTAAATATTCAAGATCAGAACGATTTAACATCAATACTTCCTTGTGCGTGTCTTATTGATGGAAAAGGCGAGGGCGCGCTGCGTGCAAGTTGAGTTGAGTTGGGGCAAATTTACGGAAGGGATCGGAATGTTAGAAGGAAAGATGTTATCTGGGCAAGGACAAGTTGCTGTGGTTTCTGGCACGCACGCACGCTAAGGGAATATGTAGCTTTCACACACATCTATACGGCATATATTTTTTCTTCTATAATACATCACTATTATTTATGATTTATTATCTATTTTTTATTATTATTCAATATTCTTTCATTATTTTTCTCTACTATTTACAAAATATCTAAAATCACATCACCATCCAAACACAACTTCAGCCAATTGCCTTAGGCACCATCCCAATTGAGGCCCCCAACATGAAACACTAATTTTGGTTTAAAAAAAAAAAAAAAACTCTCAACTGACACGAGAGAGAGAGAGAGAAAAATAATAATGAAAGAGCCAATATAGGCAAACAGAAAAGTGGCAATGAATATAGAAACGTTGCAAAAAAACCTGAGAAAAATAAAAAAGAAACATAAAGAAAGAAGCCGTGGCACTTTGCTGCCTCAAAATAAAAAATAAAAATAAAATTCTCATCAGCCACTAGTTATTATCCCACACCCCATATCCTATAAAAGACTAACTATTATTTATATATTATTTATTAAAAATGGAAAGTGTCCTATTAAAATTTTGCCTATAAGCCTGTACAGAGAGAGGGCCGCGCCCCCGTTCTCTTCTGTGGCTTTCACAATTTGATAACCCATCATTAATTTAAAGCCTGAACTCCCCATTTCCGAACTAAGAGAAGAAATGGCATCATTTCGATATATAAGAGAGACAAGTAATTCTGGTAGTAAAATAAGATATCCCGCAAATATTTGTTTCAGTTATGTTCTATTGCTAACTCTGCCACAAAAAAGAAACATGTCATGCTTTTCCTCTAATAAATTTTGGAATTACATAAGCATTCAATATGCATGGTGAATTTATAACCGAATGCCACACAGGAAACCAAAAAGCAATCAACCATGAAACATGTTATGACTACGACTCAGATATAGTATTGAGATTTCGTTGCAGGATTGTTGAGTTTCGAGAATTTCTCAGCCAAAACCTGTCCGTCAAATTCGCCATTGCTCATTATGCCGTTGAAGAAGTTTTACATATCGTGGGGATGTCCTATACCTTAAAAAATAAAGCGTAACAATTCGGAAGTGACAGAGTAACCCAGACTATCAGCAAAAAATAATGGCAGAAACAAAAACAGGTAAAACCATCACATATAAATGCTAGCAGTTTTCATCATTTTCCAAATGCATAATAAATACATCTTTACATTGATAATACAAATCAATCTTTTAAGCAATAAGGTGTGAAACATAGGGTCATTGTATGTGCTTCATATCACACCATGTGAACTAAAACACACACCAGAACACATGCTTAATATTAACAAAAACGTGTGCATGTAAAGGTTAGTGTGTATGTCACAGGTGCTACCATACCCAGTAAAATGGAAGAGTAAAAACTGTAATCAAGTGAGAATGTGAAAAATTGTTCTGAGGTTCCAGCCTATACCACAGAGACAGAGATACTGCGAAGTTTATTGTAGAATGCAGATCAAGTTTAATTGAAGGATAACAGTATCCATTGTATAATGGAATTCCAAATTCCTTAATTAAGAGGGAAAAAGTATAGCATGTTTTCAATAAAAATTCTAAACTTACTTCTGAAACACATGCCTTAGCCTTTCTTAGCTTTCTCTTCCCTCGGAAGAACCTGAAAGAGACATCCCACAGTAAGACAGGGAAATCACAAAGAAAATTTTCAGAAAATTCTAGCGGTAGACAACTAATTCCGAATTGTAATTACAATTTATTTACCGAAATAGTGGAAGTTTTCTTATATGTGTAGAGATGATTGTCAGACTCAGTATTTGCCTCTTAACTCTAAAATGTTGCAAAAAGTTAATAACAACAAAGCACCACAAATCACACGCAACACATAATATTTTCCATTGAAAAAGGAGTTCCATTCACTTTTTTCGATAAGTTAAAAAAAGAAGAAGTTCCAGCCACTTGATGCCCATATAATGATTAGTATTTTTTTCCCTCATTTTACAGATCACCACAGCATGAAAGGCATTGTCCATTCTATTACCAAGAAAACGAGTAAAATGAATTTAAATCAAACTAATAATCCTACATTCCTCACCATTTAAACTAATGTAACGAATATTTTTAAGAATAAAAAAAAAGTAACACAGCGCACCCTTCCTGAAATAACTGGCAGAAAACTTGCCAAGTTTTACGACTGGAAAGCCCGTTTATGAGATGAGCTATCTTTCTTATATACCATACCTTCCTCAACTGATCCAACATCAGTATAAGATGACCTTGAAGTAACTGAAACATGTTCAACCACATATTCAGATCCATTTTGATCACCCAAGTTGACTCCTGAAGACTTGACCTGTGTAACATGATCCTTACTAGACTCCTGTACTTCCCTCAACCTTGGCTCCGTTTCATTATCTGGATGTATCACTGAAGATGATCCATGAGTTTCTTCATAATTAGAAGAATCCTTCCCTTCTCTCTCACTGTACAATTCAGATTCCTTATCTGAAATGGGAATAGAAGTCACAACAGACACTGGAGGTGAACCCATTTTGGATATCTCTACTTGCAAGTCAGAAGAAATGGAGGGAAGGGAGAGGATCTTTTCACCTTCCGGGGGCCTTGAATCATAAACAGATTCATGTTGATTTTCATCCACCCCCCCACTCAAAAAGTGGGAATCTGGCTCCTTAGGAGAAGGTAGGATTGCACTTCTAGATTCTTCAAGGTCATTTCCTCTTGGTTCCAAACTCACCGTTTCTTCTTTTGTAGCATACAGTACTCTCCCATCTATTTCTGATAACGACGACAAACTTGATCTACTGCTGTGCTCGTCTTCAACAGGTTCCATTTTTAAATGAATTTCACTAGTACTAAGTTCCAGAGGAATAGCCACCCCTCCTGTTTCAGACAATCCGGAATCCATTTCAGCTTGATTTCCCACTTGCCCCAATGTTATCTCAACCTCATCATCATGAATAAAATGCTGTGTTTCGAGATGAATTTCGCTAGTGCTAAGTTCCGGAGGAATAGCCACGCCTCCTGTTGCAGACACAACAGAATCCATCTCAGTATCATTTCCCACTTCCCCCAGTGTGATCTCAACCTCATCATGGCAAACATCCCTCCTATCAACTCGTTCCATCTCCACAGAATCAATATTTTCATGGAATCCACTTCCTCGTTCAACATGATCAGAAGCATGGTCTATGTTGGAGATGAGTTTTGTTTCTTGACAAAGATTTAGTTCATTGAGCTTCTTGTCATCTCGATCAGCAGCAGAACTCAACTTTGATTCACTAACTTCACTTGACTGTCTCTCGAATGAGGAATAGCTTGTCCCCTCTGAAGTGAAGCGTTCTGGCACAAAAAAGGGTCTGAACCTAATAGCATGCCCCTCTTGCCTGGGACCCCCTAGGCCAGATGGTCCAATACTGAAACTTTCATGCCTACGGAATAATGTATCTTTCTGCTGAAATGTCGTAAACTCTTGCTGAAAATTGTCTCCCTTGAGATCAGGTTTTTCTTCATTTGGGTCACAAGGAAGATCAAAAGGGTTTCGTATTGGCAGCAATATAGATGGTGCCGAACCAGGTGGATTATAGGGATCATAAGGGAGACCAAAAGGATTATGTCTTGCCGTTGAAATGGGTGGAACATTAAGGAAAAGATCAGCGCCATCTAAGTCTATCAAATTCTTCTCAGCCATCAATCTCATGTTTTTCCGTGCTCTCCTCCTTGCAATGAGACTCTCCAGGCACTGGTTCCTCTCCAGCTCGGAAGTCCCCAAATCCATGAGGTTCTTTTGGTCATCCTCTGTCCACTTAATTGCCGATTTACTTTCATCCTCCTTGCCTCCCGGAGCTTCTTCCTCGTCATCTTCATTTTCATCAACGCCGTCTTCTTCGTCTCCATGAATGTCCGCTTCTTCATCTGACTCAACGCTGGCATCGTTACTTTTACAAGAGCCTTCTGAATCAGCATCTGACTCATCATCATGGGACATATGAGCAGGCTGTGGAGCTTTTGGATCCAGAAGTGGATGAAGCTCCTCAAGGATTGGAAAGATGTCGGCCATTGAAGGATCTGGTGAGGAACTCTCTGCCAGATCAGACCCTTGGTCCGAAGACTCATCATTACCATCCTCATCATCATTAGGAAATAAATCGAAGTGATCTCCACTATGAGCATCTGCCAACTCTCCCGGGCGCTTAACATTATCTTCCACTTCACGAATCTCATCTCCCACTTTGTGAACCACAAAACATTGATTCTCGAGAGCTTCCCCATCATTTAACACGCATTCAATCCCCAAGTTCTCCTCGTGAAATTCACCCTTCTTTTCCAACTCCAAACCGTTAAACTTTCCCTCGACTTCCCCAGTTACTCGCCTCTCTAACTGAATTTCCCGGGAACTATGATCATTCAGTGGCCTATAATCAACCAGGTCATCATCTATCCCAACCTTCCCAACTTTATCTTCCACCGAAGTAGCCCCTTCAATATCCTTCTCTAACTGAATTTCCCGGGAACTATGAGCAATCACTGCCACGCAATCAACCAGACCATCATATGTATCAACCTTCCCGACTTTATCTTCTGCGGAACTAGGACCCTCAATAGCCTCCTCTACTATGTCGCTTCCCTTTCCTGTATATCTTTCTACAAGAAAGCTCTCGTCTCTCTCATCATCGACAACAACAGTGGTATCCCTCGAAACCCTGGCCTTAAGAGATGCGACATCATGGGAATGACTAACTCTATCATCATCTTTTTCGATTTCGGGTACAATGTTTGGATGCCCAAAACTCAAAAGGGTCCCAAGAAGAACGGCAGTGCAGAACAAAACAGGGGATGCAGAGACCAAAAGGGAAAATAAAAAAGGAAAAGATCTATACAGAAATAACACAAAACAGAGTATGCCCAAAAGGAATGGATGATTGTAAACTGATCTATAACATGTTCTGCTTGATATGATCACGATTTTTCTCATTTGAACTGCAATTTCCAGTTTTGACCCCATTTCTCTCTCTCGCCGTGATGTTCTTTCCAATTCCAATCTCTTTCTGTAAACACAATACCAAAAACGAACCAACGGAACTCATTAGATCCATGGAAACGAAACTCCACAAGTAGACACAATAAAATTGAAAAAAAAAAGAAAGAAAGAAAGAAAAGAATTGGGAAACGATCCTAGCAGAAACCCACATCTGAAATGGAAGCACACGAGATTTAGAGCAATTAGATGAAGATGAAATCACCTGAGAACCAGTAACTCAGAGAAAGTGATGCGTTAATTACAATTTGAATATCTCCAGAGGGGAAGGAAAAGGAGAAGGGAAATGGAACGAGGTGTGAAGAGGAAAGACTGACCAGCTTGGATTGAGGAGAGCAAAGGAGAAAGAAGAAAAAGAAACGAAAAGGGGCAATAGCCTCTGCCTTCGATGCTTCTCCTTTTCCCTGTACTCTCTTTTTCGATTTTCAAAAGAAATGCTTTTACAACAAGAAGAAGAAATGATTTCGAGAGTATGTGATCGTATAATTTGTTTGGGACCTGCTACCAGATAGCTGGACCGATAACTGTATTTTTTTTTCAGGTATTTTTTAATAAAATGTTATTTATTGTAGTTGTAATCAAATTAATATATCCTACTGTATCAAAGTTTGCCAAATTAATTAGCAAGTTTAGCCTAAAAATATATTTTTTAAGAAATATAATAGGTCTTACAATAATTGATAAGTGGAATTTTGTTTTACTACTGATAAGTGGACTTGTAAATACTAGAATCTGCTTGAACATCCGAAAAGATTTTAGTTGGGCTTTAGCGGGCCTAAATCTCCTGCCTTTAGCGGGCCCAAATCCCTAAAACCCTAAACCCTAACCCCACAATCCTAAACCCTAAAACCTAAACCCAAGCATTTGCTAAGTGATTTAATGACCTCTCTAAATTTTTTATTGCTGCTTCTTCGGCCTGTTCATCCTCTCTAGGTCAGGTAAATTGCATGTTAGACTCAAATTTATTCTTCTTTCGAGAGGAAATGATTTTTTCTTTTTTCTTTCTTTTTTTTTTTTTTTGGGGGGGTGTTTAGGAAAGCTCTGTTTGTCTAGTTTACAGAACAAGTAGTTCGTGGCATAAACATAGGAAGATTTGGTTGATTGGTCTTATTCTCCTTGGTATGATGATGAAATTCTAGATGTTTGAAGGTCTTGAATCATGAAGAAACACAAGAAGATTTGGTTGATTGGTCTTATTCTCCTTGGTATGATGATGAAATTCTAGACGTCTGAAGGTCTTGAATCATGACAAGGTGATGATAACATTTCAGTTGTCCAACGGTATCTATTCATTACTGTAGCCAAAAGTTGTCAATATATGTTTGCTTTGAAGTACTTTGGCCACGCATCTAAGGATCCATTCCTTTGAAATATATGTGCATAAATTTAAGTTGCAACTATGGTAAATCTAATCGGAAAATTCTATGTACCACACTCTCGCCTCCTATGACGAGGTAACGTTGCCCATCAAACTCATGGAAATTTTTTATATATTCCGTGTTTACTTGGTTTTCAGCTATTGTACTTAATGGAAGGGCTGTCCATGAGTTTTTGTCCTCATTTTTCTAGTATTAGAATGTATTTAGGCGTTTCTTTGTATACATCTTGTGTACATGAACTTCGCCTATTGTATTTGATAAATAAAATTTTTATTTATAAAAAAAAAATGGTATTATATTTTATACTGGAGTAAAAGTGGAATGGGCATGTGCTATGTAGCATCACTCAATCTAATTTGTGCAAATTAAAAATGGAGTTATGATTACAAGGAGGCATGATGAGAAAGAGCTTGTACTGAGTACGCCTTCAGCATCAACTTGCAAACACAAAGTGAGTCAAATTGAATGTTATCATTGGGCTACATCCATTATCGGAATGACATTCACTACCCCCACCCCCATCAAGTGGCATCTCAAGACTGTCCCTTTTCCATTGGGTGAATCTTTTGGGTTTCTTACCCCCCAACGGTTCTTGGCCAGTATAAATATATATATATATATATATATATATATTCTGTATCTATTTGTTAGCTAGATAATTAGGTTTCCTTTAATGGCCAATTTTATAATTCCATCGTAAATGCAGCTTGTTATAAAATTATTGTTACTACAACTTCGCTATAGCTTACCATTTCTTTTTTATGTCATTATGAAGGAAGCACCATGTGGGGACTTTGGTACTCATTTTTCTGCCATTTGTGTGCTATTTGTCAAGAGTACCAGGAGATCCGTGAAAGGTTTGGTGATTTCGGACCCCCCGATCTCAATTTGACTGCAGTCACAGCTCCAGCCATCCAGACAATGGAAGCTACTTCCAAGGAGTAGCGCTTAGAATTTCTATAAGATCTTTCAACAAAATAAAAAGGGAAATAAGCGAGAACAACGCTTGCTTTTGGGTTTTTCTTTCTGCTTCACCAGATTACCTCTACAATTTCTCGTTATGGTATAGTATGTATAATGCTCCGTTTGGGTGGAGGATTGTTCTTCGAACACCATAGTGACCCCACCATTCTTCATTCTTCATTATGTTATTATTAATTTTCACATACTTTTTACTAATATAATATTATTCACTATTATTCAATATTTTATTATTACATTTTATTACTATTTTCATAATATCCGATATCACCTCATTACCCAAACGCAATCAACTCTTAGTTGCTTCATGGGGTAATGGGCTTTTTGTACACATTGAGTGTTGAATACATTTTCAAGTAACTGGACAAGTGAAACTATATTTTCTTGTTAAGAAGTAATTGGATGATGCAAAGTGTTAATGCGTAAATTTGCACAACAGATTGGAAGGGAGGAAAGAATCATCCCCAGCTCACATTGATAATTCTGGTGTTCTTCATATTTATCTATGAAATAAATAATAAATAAGCAAATAAAAATAGATAAAGAGAGACACATAAATTTACGTAGTTTGACATAATGCCTACGTCCATAGTTTGTTAGGGGGCGAAATCCACAATGATAGGTGATTTTATAATTTCTCATGGCCTCACATTTCACATTACAATAGAGAAATTTCGTCTAAGCGTAGATAAGTTGTGGTGAGTCTGGGCTTAAGGAGCTTCTCTAGAAAGCCTGTGGAGGGTTTTTTCATTTGTAGAGATCTCCTCATTTTATAGAGAGCTGTTTTCTTCCTTTATAGTGATTGAATCTCACTTGCCTTGCGAAACATTTTCCTTTTAGGAGTTTGAGCCAACTACTTTTAGTTGATCTCTTCATTGCCTTATCTCTTAGCTTTATCTCTTTCCTTACTATTAGTGATAGGTTTTCAATGGGTTAGACCCAGTTAATTTTATCCCTAACAGATGCCCACGTTTATTAAGATCGACTTGTTCATCAAAAGGCATTGAGAATCTTCAAGTCAATCATAATGGAAGATAATCTATAAAAAATTGTAGGAAAAGTAATTTTGGAAACTGGTTCATAGTTTGTCACTTGTTATGCTATGAAATGAAGATCTCCAGGGGCCATCCGCAATAAGAAATTGTGAAATTTGTAGTAATGGCCTTTGAGGATAAGCCTCTGTGAAGTTTGTTCGTAAGAAAGTTTGTGTGATAATTGTATGTGATTGTTTATTGTTAGTAAAGTACACAATTTCCATGCTCGATGATCATTTTTAGTTTTCGGTAGCATTAGTGGAATTTGCCCCATGCTGCAATTTTCAATTGGTGATTTTTTATTAAAAACCTATCACCAATAATAAGAGAATAGATAAAGCTAAGAAATAAGAAATGGAAAAGATAAGGAAAGGAAGAGATAGACCAAAAGCAGTTGGCTCTAACTCTTAAAAAGAAAAGGTTTTACAAGGCAAGTTGGATTCAATCACTTCAAAGAAGAAAATTGATCTCTATAAAAGGAGGAGATCTCTGCAGAGGAATGAGACTCTCCACAAGCTCTCAATGTACAAACTTCACCATACATAGCGACTCTACCATATCTCTCTCAAATGAGGCATCGTTTTCAACCTTCTAAAACCCTAGATTTTTCCACAATATTTAGATATATGTGAGGCCGTGAGAGATTGTAAAATCATCCATTATAGTAGATTTTGCCCTCAAACAACCCGTTGACGTATGCTTTTATCCCAAACCACATAATTTTTTGTGTCTCTCTTTATTTATTTTTATTTGATTATTTAGTATTATTTTATGAATAAACTCGAAGAGCATTGTATCAACTCTCGAATCACCATCGTAGGCCGAGAATAATTTATTCCTCCCTTCCTGTCTGTTATGCGAATTTAGGCGTTAACACAAAGATATCTTAGTTAATGCTTGTTCTATGTTTGACATTTTGGTGGAGATGGGTTGCCTATTGGAGGCTTGGAGTGTGTCCGTCCTCTTCATATATTATTTCTTGGATAAATATATACTTTACACTCTCAAGCTATTATGAAGTGTTTTGCATTTTACCTTTAAACAATTAAAACTATATTGTACCCTTAAAGTACTAAAAACTGACTCTTTGCCTCGTTCATTAAGATTTAGTTGTTAAGATTATACTAAGTCACTTATTTAAAATGATTTTGAATCAAAATAAGATAAAATCTAAAATGTGTATATCTTAAATATATTTATTATTTTAAATATTATGTCAACTTTTAAATAAAATAAATATTTATTTAGAGTTTTTACATATAAAAATCTATAGATGATATGCATGAATGCCATATGTATACAATAAGGTAGGTCTAAAGTGGAAAATTTCACATAAAAGGGAAATGATGGAATATACGACACAATAGAGTGCAAAGTCGACACAATAACTACTTGAGTAATGACATCCTTACTACTCTATTACTATCTGTTCACTACCTAAACTTACGTGAATTTATTTTATTCTTTCTTTAGTTTTGCCTTTTGCCCTTCTGTGATGGAGAGGAGGCTCCATCTGGTTCACGATGGAGAGTAGAGGTGGAAAAATATTAGGGTCTGAGATTGTAGTTTTAAATTTTAAAAGGAAAACAAAACTGACAGAGAGATTTGAGTCTTAGAAGGGATTGATGGACTAAGAGGCATGTTCTTAAAGCTAAGAGATTTGAATCTCTGATAGTCGGACATAAAATTTATAGAAGGCAGAGTAGACGGGCACAAGACAAAATAGAAGAAAACGAAAATAAAATCACGTAAATTTAGATGGTAAACAAGTAGTAATAGAGTGGTAAGGGTCTCATTACCCTAACTACTTTACCTTTCGCAACTTTGCTTACATTTTTTCTTGAATTTTAGGTCGAGTTTGGATAATAAACATCTTATTTCATCTAATCTCATCATTATAATTTTTTTAAATTTTTACATAAAATATAATAAATAATTCATCTTTTTTAAATTTTAAAATAAAAATTATATTAAAAAATTATATTCTAACAATATTTTATTTAACTTTTAACAAAAATTCTTATCTATCTTAATTGGGTTCGAGGTCTTGGTCTTTAGGTTATTTTTATTGGTGAGGACCCCGATTAAAATAAATTATAGAACTTTTTCTTGCGAATAGAAACAGAACTTTGTTGGAAGGTTAGAGTACACTTTGTTCATGCTTCATGGAATTCTAAGAAGGATTAACTAATCACTTGGGCGGGGTTCTGTTGGCCGTCTACTTGTTCTCACTTCTCAGTTATTCTGCAGGCTGCAGCATTCATACATGGTTCGGGGTTTGGAAAGATGGTGCAAGAGTTCAGCGCCACTCTACTGACTCAATAACGAAACCACAAAAGTAGTCAACTGTCAAAACCTCAAAAATCCCCCACACACTTTGCCGAAATCCCTTTTTCTCGGAGCAAAAAATGGTTCCAAATCCAGCGTCACTAACCCTCAAATCCTCACTTTTACACCGTTTCGTGGGGTTCTCTCGTAGACCCACTTCGCTTTCTGGACACCTGACCCGGATTCCCGTAAAACAAGTCCAGATGAGGGGCTATCTGAGTTTTTCTTCGTGCCAGTATTTCTCTTCTCCGCTGAATTCTGGTCATGGAGCTGTGCTTCAGAATTTGTGTCGTTCTGAAATGGGACTCGGGCAACTGGGTCTTGCCCATTTCCGGGTTTCTGCCGTCCCGGATGGAGTGCCCGGCGGGACCGGTGGGTTTGGGGGTTCCGGTGATGGGAATTCTCGTGGGAGAGGTGAAGGCGGTGCTGGCAGTGACGGTGACGGTGGAAATAACTGGTCCTTGCTGTCGTGGTAAAGTAGACACAACTGCATTTTATTTTGTATTTATATCTTTGCTTTTTGGCTCCTAAACGTCGTTAAATATCAAGCTTTTTGGCTCCTAAATGTTGTTATTGCTAGTGCCATGTAATTAAACTCTTCCCACGCAGAAAGAAATCCACAATGCATTGGGACTTTCAGTATGGAACTCTTTTACTTGGATTTTTTTAAGGTGTTGCTACATCTCCAAGGATGATAGGGTTGTAATATTCCGTAGGATTTAATGAAACCTGGATTAATGTTCTATTCGGTCACAGGGTTCTGTTAATAGTGCTGACAGTAGTATGTGTGGTTGAATTACTTAGCTGTTTGTTAAGGGGCTATATTCTGTTATGCTCTCGCAGGTGAGACTATCTTTAGGAAGTTTCTGAGCTTTTCTCTGCCTTCCTTGTTTTGGAGTAATAAATATCTTAGATCAAACCCTGCTGCATAGCACTAAATCCATCTTAACGATTTGATGGCAAACTCAAGTTCTACGTTTATAAACTTGCTAATCTTATAAACCTAGAGTTCCCCTGGCCTCCAGGAATTCCTGCAGCCTTTCATAATTTATTTCAGTGCTAAAAGCTATTGGAATCATTCCAACCTAATCTTTTTTTTTCCCATAGGTTTTAACTGATAGTCTCAATAAGCAATCCTATCTTTAAAGCCCGAGGCTATCACTACTTATTTTAGATGACTTTTATCCCAAATTGAAGTGTTTTCCTCCATTAATGACTTGCATTTAAACATGTTTAGACATGCATTGCTCCTTTTTTTGTGATAACTCCATTAATGTCATGAAATAATGTAGAATGGGTTGAATTCAGATGAATATCATTCAAATCTTGAAACATTGGATTCAAACATATGGCAGCTATGCTAATGAGTATTGACTAGTGTGTATTCACCTTGGCTCTTTTACTTTTTTTACACAATTGCAGCAGTTACTGCAGGTTTTGACTTTTCACATTGAAGCAGTTACCCCAGATGCTGTTTTATTCTCTAATTGCTGCTTAGTAGCGGTGTTTATGTTGCAACAGACATTATGCCGGGCAATTTCACTGATCTATATGCGTGGTTATGCTTGGCTCTGGCCAGGTTGTAGTGCAGAAAGAAAGTTGAAGATCCTCGTTTCACCACCTGCCACCAGCTAAAGATTTTTTTTTTTGCTTAAATAAAGAATCTCCCTAGGAAGTGGCCAACAAATTGAGATGAGAAGTTGGAAAATATATGATACTTGGTGAACTAGTTATTAGTAGGATACGAATTGCAATATGTTCTCTTCGTATGGTGAAGTATGCATCTTATGAAGTGTATATGTTCTCTTTATCGGTATTGAATGCTCCTATTGGTTTTCTTGCTAGGTTTATATGCTTTATCTCTTTATGTTCTTAATTTTCATACAGAATAGATCTAGGCGGAGTTTTTTGTTGATCATTCAGTGGCTTGTCCTTTTTACTNTTTGGTATATAACAGGTGACTGTTATAGGGACAGTTATAGTACTTAATTACAACTTGCTGCTATTCAATTTAACGTTGCAGTGATTTAACAATCATGGGTTTGGTCTCACTGATTGTTTATAATTATTTGCCTCAGCTTGTGATTGATCAAGTGCCATCGCTAGACTGGAAAAGGACATTCCTGTTTACTCTGTTGGGCCTGGTGTTAGTGGGTCCCACATTGCATTTCTGGTAACCCTTCAGAGTCCATAGCAATATCAACTCTTCTCATTATTTTAACCGAATAGGTTCTCAAGGCACTTTCATACATCTTTCAACAATTTAATAAAAAAATTTATTATTTGTTTTGCATTCTGCATTTCTTATTCATTTCTTGTTACTTATAAAAAAGTAGCCTTCAAGTTTCCATAGTTATTGCCAGTTGTTACGTTCATTTTTCCAGTGACACAAATTTATGGTTTCTTAGTTACAGCCTTTTTTTATTTGTTTTGGCATCAAGATGCATGCTAACCAATCATGATTTCCTACTTGACCATCATAAGAAACTTTTTATGGAGAAAAATCTTGTAAGTTGTTTTTTTTTTTTCAATATTCCTGGATATGCTTTTGGGTTATCAAATACAAGGGTGGTCTGGAATGATGAGCATGCGCCCTCTGCACTATAGAAAGACCAAGATATGAAATCTGGAAAAATATATATATATATATACTCATGGTTTCTATGGTGTTTCATTTTTGAATCTTCATTCTCACAAGTACTCTGATGTGTCTTTAGGTATTTATATTTGAGTAGATTGGTAACATTGCCTGGAGCTTCAGGTGCATTCTTGCGCCTTCTACTGGATCAGGTGACTTTTTTTTTTTTTTTCAAATAAAATAAAATAATTTTATTGCCACCTATTGTCATATTGTCACTGTATCTGAATGTAAGGCAATATTATCGCAGTTCCTCTTTTCTCCTATATTTATTGGAGTTTTCTTAGCCACGTTGGTGACACTGGAAGGAAGGCCATCGCTTGCTATACCGAAGCTTCAGCAGGTGGTTTAAAAAGGCATTTAATTATGGATAATGATAGGCTTACTACTTCATACCACCCATTTACTAAATTATATGAGCTTTAGATCAGGCTTCATTTCGGCAGAATTGCCTTCTGATTTTTTTTTGTTTTTGTTTTTGTTTTGTTTAATCTTATTTTGTAGGAGTGGTTCTCTGCTGTTCTTGCAAATTGGAAGTTGTGGATACCTTTCCAATTTCTCAACTTCAGATTTGTACCCCAGCAATTCCAGGTCCTTGCTGCTAATTTTATTGCTGTAGTGTGGAATGTTGTTCTCTCCTTTATTGCACATAAGGAGATTCTTCCAAGAAAAGACAATCCCTAGTACTGTGCCCAGATGACCAAAATAATGTCAATCTCATGCCCTTCTTCTACATAATGCACAATTTTCCAATTACTGCTTCAGTAAACTGCAGAATGTTAAAATCCTTGTTAAAGAGCTTTGCTTTGATACAAAAGGATTTGCTTTGAGTTATGGAAAAGCTGGATTTATCTTCTCTAGTCAGAGAAATTCGCTGCTTGTTAGTAACTCTTAACATTTATTTTATTTTATTTTATTATAAATTATGTGGGCATGATTAGTTATTGAAAATAAATTTAATTTTATAAAACTCGCCTCTATTTCAGGGTAAAATAATTGTTAAAATTTTATTTTATACACGAAACTGACCAATTATTTATATGAGGTAAAGCGAACTGAAAAAGAAATTCTGTAATTATATGCAGAGGAAAACTATGACGCAGTATAAGGCGTAAGCGTGAGAGGACAGAGGAATCTTAAATAAAATATTATTTTTAATATTATTATTATTTTAAAATTTTAAAAAATAAATTATTTATTATATTTTAGATAAATTTTTAAAAAATTATAAAGATAAGATAAGTTTGAGGAAAAAAAGAAAAGAAAAGAGAACACGTCATCCCTTCGTGGTCCCACTCTACGCTACTCTACGCTTATAAATTCATCCATCAAACAAAACAACAACCTTCCACGACAGCAAGCTCTGACGAGGGAGTGAGTGTTCTAACCCTGGAGGCGACAGGCTACAGCACGCTATTAATCTCCGGATGGGGAATAGCTGGACTGCTGACCGTTGATTGTCATTGAATGGTGGCTGATCTTGACGTGGCTGAGACGGGGGATTCAGTGAGAACACGTGGAATGAGCATTGACATAGAATGGGGGGATGACGAAGGGAGTGAGGTGGCAGAGGCTTCAGTCGTAGTCAGTCAGTCAAGAGGAAAAGACAAGAGAGTACCATCAAGTACAGCCAACCATCTTTGACTTTTGAAAACGTTTCCGTACTCTCTCGAGTGCAACAGTGCTTACACTCGCCGTCACCGCCCGTCCATACTGGATGGAGGAAAATGGAACTAACCATTATTTTGTTAGTAATGATATCGTACAAAGTATTTTACGATACATTTTCTAATACATGTTTTAAAATATAATCTTTTTATAAAATAATAATATATTTACAAGATATTTTATTAAAATATTTTTTAATTTTAAAATATAATATATAATGTGTTGGGAAGATTGAGGTCTTAGCGCAGTTGATATAAAATTTGATTAAAAGTTAAAGTTTTGACTAAAATAAAAATCATTAGAGGTTAATTCACATTGGACGACTAAAATAATAATATAATATTATATTTGAGAAATTCTATTCATCTCTTTACATAACATTTATTTTTATTTTTTATTTTCTTTTTTCTCTTATTAAATATGTAGTGTATGGATGATGAATAAAATAATTCAATTAGTTTAAGAATAATAAAACAAAAATAATTACAAAAATAAAAATAAGTGTGGTGTATGGTATGTAGAGATGATGAGTAACAAAGCTCTATTAGATATTTTAATAATAATATTTTTATATATTTTGTAAATACACTTTATATATTAATTAACAATTTAATTTTTACTTAAAATCATTGTTTCGCAATATTTTTTTCTTTCAACCTAATTATCTAATAATTTTTTATTGAAAATATTTTTAAAGTAAAATATTATTTTAAAGATGAATAGTGACAGTAGTTCAAAAGTAAAGCATTGAAACTTTGACTAATCTAATATAGACTACTTTAAAACTATTTAGGCTGCGTTTAGTTGCAAGATTTAATTGAACTCAGTCTAATTTTAATTTAAGTCTAACATCTAAACATCTAACTCTTAAATTATTAAACTCATCTCAATTTAAGACATCCTTACACGGCATTTGGCTAGACCAATAACATTGCTCTTATTATCATTTATTTTTTCCATTGGAGGCTTTACCCATCAAATTATTACTGCCATCCGTTCTAGTACTTTTGAAAATGAATAATGATACTCCCACCATTTTTAGCTCTCGCTGGAGCTACCTCTCGCATTTATTTTTATTTTTTGTTGTGTTTTTTATTTTAATTTTGTGATTAAGAAAGTATTTTTTAATAATGTAATAAATTTTTTTAAAAAAATATCACTACAAAAAAACAAGGCAATTGAGACAGATTATTTACAGTGAAAACGATTATTTAGGACAAAAGTAGACTCATTTTAACAGAAAATAATCAATGTCCCGGCAAATAGCTGATAGTAAATAAACAGTTTTCTTGTAGTGTATATATTTAAAAGTGTTAAAAAATACATATAAAAAAATCAAAAAACAAAACACACCAAAATAATCAGCAGTAGCTCACAATAGTGGTTGTAATGTTTTGTTTTTCTGTAATCTTTTAAGAAAAATGATATTCTCAATACTAATTTTTACTACTCAGTGTTATCGTTAAATATTTTATTTTTCTTTTTAATTAATAATTAAAAAACATTTTTTAATAATATTATGAGTGATTTTTTATTTTTTTATTTTAAATATTAAAAAATATATATAACAAAATAAAAATAATCAAATTATATCTGACGGTAACTCCGGCGGAGCTGTGGACGTAGCATCGTCCTTCGAAATTAGGATAATCCGTGATCAAGCAAGCCAGATGGTACTGTTGCCCACTTGTCTGTACGTACCTGTCAAGGACCAAAATTCCCGTCCGTATTTCACGGAAGCCTCTGCATGTGTCTGGCTCTGGTCTTCGATATTGTGATGATACCAAACATGGTTCCGTGAATCCAACCATGTTCTTTGTCAGTGGTCAGAAAAATTCATACTGCTATAATAGCAACATTTTTGTTTTTTATTTATTAACTTCGATTGATCACTCACTTGTTTGTTTCCTAGAAGCAATCTTTTCATTCTTTTCATGCCAGCATACCTGTCATTTAGATCTAGGGCACCCACATGACAGACATGCCGGTCTCACTTCAACATTCAAACTAACCGGCCGCCATATATGTTTCTTCTTTGGGTTGGAATTCAGTAACCTTTTTAGGCAATGGGAGAGAAATGATTCCCGGTTCTCATCCCAAGATATGAATTGAGAGTATCTATGTCGTTGGGGAAAAAAATAAACTAAAACAAAACACTTCATTGGCTGTATTTTCCTTGGATATATATATAAATATATATATTATAAGATATGAGGTGTTAATCATTATATAATAATAAATAGTGACTGATGAAATTTTTTTTTCTTATTATATATTTGCATTATTGAAGCGTTCAGCATGGTTTAAAGAAGAATTAGAATTTGGCAATTAGAGCCAATATTTGTTAGCCAATCTCTCACCTAACCCACGAGGGGACTAATTTTTTAGTTAAAACTTTTTGACTTCCGGTAAACACTTTGCACCTTTAACTCAACTTAATTCGCCAGATTAGAATCCTAGTTTATATAAAAAAACATAACATTAATTTTATAAGCAATAACTTGCACTTTAAACTAACCACTTCAGCTAAAAAGATGTGTTGATCTCTGCAAGGACGTGCAACTCAGTTTTTATATAAGCCATTTACACCTACTATCTAGCAACCAAGTCAAGTCAGAAAAAAGTAGCGTACGGGGTAATTAGAGAATAATTACCAAATTAGAGACTATTTCTTCACTCAAATATTTTCTTAATTTTGATTTGCTGTCGGAAGTCCAATGAAACAAAGAAAAGAAAAGGAATAAACAAATGGGAAAACCTCAAAGAATCTCTTTTCTTCCTTGGATATAGCTTCCTAAGTAAATTTATCTCAAGCCCTAAACCATGCCAAGAATACAGAGTGAAGAAAGCTTACCAACACCTCGGATCTTTCTGATCTCATCAACTCGAAATGGGTGTTGATTTGAAGTGAGAATAAAAATAATAAGAGTAATATTTCTCTAAAAGAAGAACAATGCATAAGCAAAACAAGAGGCATCCATAATATTCCCAATATTATAAGTAAAGTAAACAACAAATAAACTATGCAGTAAAAACCAACCATCCGAACATGGTCTTCCCCAAGTTATGAACAGATCCACCCCGTGAGCCACGACACTACCCTACAAGTGCCGGGTCCCCAAAAACAAAGAAAAAAGAAGAAACAAAGAAACATGATGATGTGTTAATTAAGGATATGATATATATATATATCTATGCTGGAAAATATTACACGACTTTCCACGATTCTAAGGTGGGAAAGCTCGGAAAAGTTTCAAAATCTAACCCTCCAACACCGCTGCCATCAGCTAAAGCCATATTCGATCCAAAGGATAGTGGGCCAGTCCCGGAAACCCCAGTACTCACGGCTCCAGCTGACTTGGGTCGTACTATCTGCTGCTGTTGCTGCTGATCCAGCAGAAACGCCGACGTATCGAGGGTCGGCAAGCATCCCGCCACCGGAATACGGCCCAGGGGTCTCTGGGGCTCCGGCTTTAGGATCGGTACGACTGGCACATGCGAGTTACCGAGTCTCACGCCGGTCACCTGTTGTACCATGTGGCGGAAGTTGGCCGCATCTGCCGCGATGAAGGTCGTCTGGGACCTCTTCGAAGCACGCGACTTCCGTTTGGAAATTTTGCCACCTGCCGTGGGGATCGCGTTAGGCTGGCGTTTCTGGGTGGCGGTATCTGGTTCGGAGCCTCCGGAGAGACCCGAAACGGTTGGTGTGGTTGGCGCTGTGTCGGGATTTACGGGATTGAACAAGGGAGAGACGGTGTCGGTGGGCAGAAAGTCGAGGTTCCCCTCGGTGAGAGCCCTGGATTTCTCGAGAGCCCTGGTGAGGCTCTCGGTGTCTAGAGCAAAAGCTTCGGAGATCCAGGAGTCCGCAAAGGAAGAACGGAAGGTCCAAGGTTCGACACTTGCCAAATTCTCTGACGACGCCATAACTAATAGTCACTGTATTTCTTGGGCCACCGGCGTATTTGATTTGAATTTTTTTTTTTTCTTTCACTCTCTCAAAAACAAGGCTCTTAAGAACATTCAAAAGGATTTTCCAAAATATCCGACTCTCCGGCGAACAGGGTAGTTTTGGTGGTGACCCTCGCTGGATGGGTTGGGGAGTGTGAGAGGGAAGGAAATGAGAGGAAAGCAGAGGAGAGGGGATGGGATAAATAGGGCAGTGAGGGGGTGAGAAACCGCGTTGTTTCGTGAGGGACACGCGTAAGCTTTTGCGACACAGAGCGGTAAACCATGTACTTGGGCTGACTACTAACTAGCTAAGCTAAGCTGATAGTGCTGGTCCTGCTGGATAAGTCTAAATACACAAATTTTAAATTAATAAATCTTTTGTAAATATTTTGTAAAAAAAATAATCTCATTTTCTGTTAGATATAGTTATTTTTATATATTATTTATATATTTTATTGATGTGATTTATTAAAATAATTATTTTATATTTAAAAAAAATGACACAACCAATCAAATTAGTAGAATACAAAAGGTATACAAAAATACTATATATAGAATTTTTGTTAAAATAAATAAAATTTTCATACTTTTTTCTTATAGAATCTATTTTCTTATAAAAGATCTACATAAGATCTGTATATTTTAAATTTATATATTATTCAGAATAAATTCATTCTACTTTCAACTCCAACCTATTTATTAAAATATTCTTCAATTTTTATTTATTGTTAAAAATATATTCATTTTAAAATCGGTATGAAAAATAAACTAACTTGAATTTGATAAGTTAACTGTTAAGCACGTTAAAAATATATCCTTCGTATATATTTACAGCAGAGCAATCATAGCCTTACAACCGAATCACATTTTATTTACAACTTATTAATAAAATGATTTTTTTTTTTAAATTTCAAACACATCAAATTAAAATCAAAATCAAAATAAATATATAAAAAAATATTATTTTATTAAAAAATTTTAGAAAATTTGCGAAGGGGCAGTTTTTTTTATCATTTCTATTACATTTATATCTTGACTTTGGAAATGTTTCTGTCAGTCACGGGTAGCAAGCACTGTTGATATCATGTAGGTTTATCATGGCTATATTATTATTTTGGACCATTTTTTATTTTTAATTTTTTTTATTATAAATAATCTTATCCCATCATGCACTGCTCATTGCATAATGCGAACGGGTGTAAGCGTGCGGGCTCCAATCTTCTTGTTGTGCATACGTGGACAATAAAAGAAGATAAATGATATATATAAGTTTTAAATATACTTTATATAATGGTAAGTTTTATCATAGAAAAATTTAAAAAAAAAAAAAAATCTATGTATAAAAATTTTAAAAATGTGTGAATTACTCAATTAATGCTTCGTGAGTCTCACCTTAAAATAGTGACCCCACCCACATTCATCGTCCAAACCGACCAAAGGCAACAACCAATTAATATAGTTTGTTTTTTTTAAATGAACCAATTAATAAAGTTAGGTAATAGTTTCGGTCGACATGTCTCCTCTTCCTCATATGTCCCTCGTAAATTTTCAGGTACCACGTTAAAAAATAGTCTATAATGTGCCAATTTTTATTCCTTTTATTTTTGCATTTCTATGTCACATTCTTGATTTTTTTTTTCTCAAATTAATTAAATTGCCTCCGCCACTTGTTCTATTTGAACTTTCTGTTCTTCTTAGGATGCTTTTCCGTATCTAAACAATTTGGGGTTCGGTCATCTCCTCGTACGTAGTCGGCCATTAGTGGGTAGGATAGTAAATTTAGAAGCGGGGTGGATTAATTATGATAATCAGACGGTTGTTGAAAATACATGATATATTATCCAAGGTTCATATTAAATTAAGTGCATATATACATTCTGCCCTTCATGAGCATTACAGTATTTAAAAGGAAATCCTTTTGAGTTGATAACAACATTTTGTGAGTTGGATCGCATGAGTTGACTCATGACTTGACCGAGTCAACTCTATTTATATATAAACTTATCGTTCTATTGAGTATAATTTGGTCAAACCGCATTCACGCATGCATCCCATTAAGTTTAACTTTTTTTTTTGTTCTTTCCTTTATTTTTTATTTTCTCCCAAAACGATTCCAAATAACTGTTACGTCTAGGTGTGGATAGTTCAATTAATCTAGAGGGGATGAAACATAAAGGAAGAAGAGGCAAAAGATTAAAAAGGAGGGAACCATATGACTTGGGGGGACTTTTTATTTCTTGGGAGCTTCTTTAACCTCACAACAAGAGCTCTAGTAATGAGATCTACTCCTAAAGATAGACTTTTGATATTTATTATACAGTGAGGATGAAAGGTTATAAGAGATTGTAAAATAAGAATATTATAATAGATTCTTTCTCTCAAACGATCTTTGAATATAAACAATATACGAACCACGTAAATCGATGTTTCTCTCTCTTTATTTTCTTTGTATTTATTTTCTATTCACTGTCATAGATGAACGCACAAACAATGTAAAGGTGTATTGGACCACCGCCAGAGATTTCATACAGTACTGATAGAGGCCCAAATCGTCATAACAGTCTGACAATGAATCTTTCTCTCATTTCGATATGTTATTCTACTTTTAGGCCTTAAACAATTATTTAATTTTTAAAATGAGATGAAAAAAATATTAATTGGACGTATGAAAAGGTTTTAATTGTGAAGGGCCGAAAAGAAAACTTGTAAGAAATCTACCCAATCAAAGAGGAAGAACGATGGTCCATCAGGATAAGGCTCACACAATATTCTAGAAGGAAAAATAGTTTTTGTTTAAAAAAATTTGAAATAAAATTTAATAAAAAAGAAAATAAGCCAGCAGTGACACAAGTGGATGACGTGGCATGACGATGAGGTGACGCGGACTGATGTGGGCTTCTTTGTTTTGTTTTGTTTATTTATTTTTAATTTATTTAAAAAAATACGGGGATAGGCTCTGAGATGACTGCTGATGCTGACACCGAAAGCTATGTGGCTCCACTCGACTCAGCTGTACTGTCTCAGCCTTTTTGGCTCTGCCGGTTCTCAGGGCTCCGTTATAAAGTTGTAACGGGGTTTACTGCTACAACTCTGAGAGAGAGAAACTGGCTGATCATCGTGATTCGTGATCCGTGGAAGCTGAAACATAAGATTACCAAATTATTACTTTTATTATTTGAATAATTATTCTTATTAATTACTATTCATTTTACACCCTCTGTGTCTTATTAAAAAAGTATAGAACAAATTCTCAGGTGAAAAGTATAAAGATAAATAGTAATTAATGCATAACAAAACTATTATTATTTTGTGAAAAAAAAATTACCAAATTATATTCTATCGATGAATGTTTTTACAGTTGAAATTACTTTTACAGTTATCAGGATTTTTTCTAAGGAAAATGTTAGTATATCACTTGAGTTTGTCCTCTTATTTTGATCCCTCTTATATATATTTTTAATTTTTTTACTTAATAACTAATGAAATAACTTTTAATGTATTAATATATATTTTTAAATTTTTAAAAATATTTAGGCATGTTAAAAAAAATATGAAAATAAAAAAGTCAAATTCATGCTAGACAGCACGCCAAGCAAACATTGCTAGAAACATTGTAGCACCCCTCTTTTTATAAATAAAAGTTTCAGTAACAATATTATTATGGGTAAAGATAGGGTTATTATCCTATTACTACCTATTTACTATTCATAATTCATTTCTTTTTTTTTTATCATTTTTTTTTAAGTATTTTTTTAACATCTTTAATTATTAAGAAAAAATTTAAAAATATATATAATTTTATTAATTGTCGCTTCCTTAATCATTAAGTAAAATTAAAAATTAAAAAAAAAATAAATAAAAAGTAATAAATTGTTAGTAAGAGGGTAATAACCCAATCATTCATCATCATAATGTACGGTAATGAATAGGTCAAAGTACGCAATTACATTTTCAAAGATTGAGAGCGCATTTAAAAATAAAAATAAAAATCACAAATGAATCAGGAGCTTAATTCCCTACCTATAGATTTTTGTCAAGTCTCATGTTCAAAATATCAATATAGAAAAAAAGTCCATTTTATTACAAGAAAAAAGAGTTTTTATGATCAATTTATTGTAACTAAAAGACTATTTACAGTTAATTTTAATTGTAAATAATCATTTTGTTAGATTTAACTAGTCGTAAATAAATAATTTTCTTATAGTGTTTATTGAAATGTTGTTGCAATTTTACCAAATAAAACAACTAGTTTAATATTTAAAATATAATAACTCCCATTTCATTTATGTATTAGTTATTAATTATTCATTTTCTGAAAAAATAACTAATTCAATAATTGATGAATAATATGATCATATCAATTCAATGAAATAAGATGAAGTAATTTTCATGAGCTTTTTCGCACCGATCAAATAAACAAATGATGAAGAATGAAGATCATTCCGAGAAAGACTGCGACGGCTCATAAAAATTGGACCTTGATGTGAATCGATCGACGAGATGATGATCAACGTGGGTCACGAATTGATATACAAATGATAATAGCAAGCAAAAATAAAACATAAAGAGATAAACCTAAAGCAATCATTGTAAGGCAAGCAAGGCGGCATTACTGTCCCGGCGGCGACTTTGGTACGGATTATCCAAAGCCATGTCGGTCCACTCATCCTCATATATTAACGCCACGTACGTATGGGACATGTGTTTTAATTTCGTTTGTTTGTTTGTTGGGAGGTCATTGTACCATGTCAATTGTTGTTGGCTTAATTAGGCAGACTGAGGTTTGTTTGATATTTGTTTCTTAATTTACTTGCTCAATCAATTCATCAGTGCCTGTCTGCCTGCCTCTTCAATTCCCGATAGCAAAAAGCTAAACCTGCCAACCCTCCAATTCTGTATCGCATGTCACAAGTTGGATGAGATTCCCTTTTATGTCCAATCATGGATTCATGTTTACCCACAACTTGGACGAATTATTTTCTTTAATAAAGTCGTATATATAAATCATGTAATATGTTTTTTATTCGCATTTTTATTTTACAAATAAGATAAACAGAACGCAATTCTTTAAAATTATTTGTATTCAATTATTCGAATTTTAGATTTGAAAAGTGTTAAATGCCAAAAATTGCACAACAAACTAAAAGAGATGAAAGAATCATTCCCGTCACACAACACGATTCGGGTTTCGATACGATATTTTTTACGTTCATTCATGAGATAAATAACAAATAAACAATTAAAAATAAATAAATAGAGATACATGAATTTACGTGGTTCGACATAATGCCTACGTCTACAAGTTGTTTAAAGGTAAAATTCACTATAATAGGTGATTTTACAATTTCTCATGACCTCACATATCGCTCAATATAATGGAGAAATTTAAAGAAGATCCTTTAGAGTTATAGTGGAGTTTGGCGTATAGAGCTTTTGTGGAGAGTCTATGGAGAGTTCGTCTGTTTTGTGGGGGATCTCCTTATATATATAGAGGTGCAACTTGTCTTGTGAAATTTTTTTCCGTTAGAAGTCTGAGTCCCTTTCATTTTAGGAATTTGATTCCACTTCCTTTTAGGAGTCTGAATTCATTTCCTCTAAAGAGTCTGAGTCAATTTGTTCTATCTTTTATTATTTTTATCTGTTAATTTGATTTTCGACCTTATCTCGATACTAAATTATAAGTTACTAATTTGAACCAAAAAAAAACATGTTTACATATAAGAGACGTAAATTATAATTAGTATTAGCCACAGACTCAGAAGAAGTATCTCTTTATAAATAAGGGCTTTGGCTATCAAAGCTTTGCAAAGTCTATCCCATGGTAACATGCAAATTAAGACAACTATGGTACGTAATCTGTTTAGGCGTTGTTTGGAAGGTAGGATTTGCATGTCCGGGCCGGGAGAAGTTTTGCCACACATTTTCTTTTAGCTTTCAGCCATTCATATCTCTGTCAGTTGATTGCTTTAGTTGTTGGCTTTCTTTCCTATTTTGTTGTTGATAGAATGCCACGGCCACCGGCAACATTAAATTCTGAGAATGACTTCTGTTGTCTGTACAGTCGGGTTTGGTCAACCCCGATCCTTCTCTGTTCATTCGCTTGTCGCTATACAGGATAATGCTAGGCTGCATGCTAGAGTAGATATGCACTCCAAATAAGTCAAATAAATTTTTTTAAATTTTTAAGTAATTTTTTAAATATTCTTAATCATTAAAAAAAAAAATACAAATTCATTAAAAATAACTTTTTTAACCGTTAAGAAAAATAAAAAAAATTAAAATATATAAAGACACATGATTTGAGAGTCATATTAACATTTTATAGTTCCCACTATATATATATATATAAATATATATATTTATTGTAAGCAGTTCCCACTGTATATTTGCGTGCTTAACTTGCCCATAATTAGGGCTAACTAGTCGTCCAGTTGTGTATAGACTATCGTGTATTAGTAGTCTAAAAGATTCTTATAAGTTTAAGAAATATTATTTTTTATCTTAATAAATATTAAAAAATTAATTAATTAGTAAAAATGTAAAGAATTCAAGATAAAATAGGTATGAGGCGAGGAAGTCAGAGAGGTTCGTAGTAAATAACGAACAGTTAATAGCTGCGCGCAATAAGATAAATAATATATATTTTTTAATTAAAAAAGTAATAATAGAAAAGTTCAACAAGAAAGCCAAAGAAACAAATAATTAAAGAGAAATCGATACGATAACTGCTATAAAATGGCAATAAAATATGACGAAATGTATTTTTTGCATGTGAATAATTGAATTGGTTAAAAGAAAAACTATGAAAAATAAAATGAAATAATGATGATATTGACGCTTCCATGTGAAATGATTTTTGATGCGGTATAAATAAAGCAGTTCACATGAGAAAATCACTTTTATTTTTTGCATCGATCGAGTACTGAATCCTAAGAATGATATGAAAAACGTTTTTTTTTTAATTTTAAATTTAAAGCTTTTGGGTAACTTTGAAATGTTCAGACTACTCATATCAATAAAAAGAAATTAGTGAAATCATGCATGCAAAGGAAGAAATTAATAGGTCCGTACGTGCTGATCCTCGAAACAATCCGAAAATGGAAACCATCGCAAACGCAACAAATATTACAAAGTCAAATTGCTCACAATCATGAGACCAAATAAACCCATTGGCTCAGCCCCACGTTAACTCAAAAAACCGCCCTAGCCTACAATTGACATACTCATTAGTCTAATTTCGATTTGTTTCTGGCATAAATCACGTTAAACTGAAGACTAACTCATCACATTCTTTTAAAAAATTGGACAAATCTGACATTTTTTTATTTTTTATAAGAAATTATGCTAATTTTGCACACTCTAGAACCGTTTATCTCTTTGCTTTTAAGACTCAAACTATTAATTTTGTTTTGAATGCTACTTCACGTCACATGGAGGAAGCTTTGCTCTCACATGCAATATTAATATACTAGGTTAGTAACTAGGAGCGGAGTAGACATACTGCCTCGTTTGTTTTGAGATGAGATGAATTGAGAGTAAAGTTAAAAAGTTGAATAAAATATTATTAGAATATAATTTTTGTTTTTGAATTTGAAAAAGTTGAATTGTTTATTTTATTTTGTATGAGAATTTGAAAAAATTATAATAATTAGATGAGTAGAGAGGAGTTGTCAAAACAAACGATCAAGGCCTGATTAATTTATTAGTTGAAAAGTGGTTTAACTCATCTCCTTTGGCATCTTTTAACTACTGTGATTTATTGAACATCAAGATCATGCATGTGGTTCCTTGTTTTTAGCTTTAATATCCCGAAAGAAAGACAGGATTTGAAAAGAAACTAAAAGTGCAAAATATTCTGGATTAAAAGTAGACGTTGATGCCAAAGGGAGAAAGAACATTGGATTTGCTTGCGTTCTGCACAAGAAAAGTATATCTTATGGAGATATAAAAATATCGATGAACACGTACGGGGCGATAAAGAAAAAGAAAAAGAAAAAGAAAAAGTCACTCGATCGCAATTCGCATGCACTCATTTCATTCCCTTTCTTTTAAATTATTTCTGGAAAATGGGGTCCTGCTGTCTTCTCTTTTAGGTGCAAAAGTCCCCTCATAGTCCCTTCAGAACACGTTAAAAGAAGTAAATCCCAGGATATGCGTTTGAAAGTGAATTCTTATGAGGACAAATAGAAAGAAACATAAACTGTTCCAGTTGTAATTAAAAGTATTTATTTATTTTTTCAATAATTCTATTTATCATTCTCAGACACAACACACTAGTACACCTATTTTATTTTATTTTTCATTTTTTCTATAATAAATATGTGGTGTATGCAGGATGATAACCATGAGGTATTCTAAAATACCTCCCTTTTTTTATTTATTATATGTATATATATATTTCGGTCAGGTTTGAGGGTGAGGAATTTTTATCTCAACTTATCATTATACCTTTTTTAAATTTTCATACAAAATATAATAAACAATTCAACTTTTTTCAAATTCCAAAACAATAATAATATTAAAACTTAATATTTTAAACTTTTAAATAAAACATAAAATTATCATCTCATCTCCCAAACCTACCGTAAAAATCATGAGTTTCGTTAAAATTGTATGCAAACAAAATAAGAATGCTACTCATCATCTCACACCACACGCTTAATCTATTTTAAAATTATTTTTTATTTTATTTTATTCTTGTTAAACCAATTGAGTTGTTCTACTTATCATCCTCACACACAACACACTAGTACACCTATTTTTTCATTTTAATTTTGTTTGTGTACAATTTTAACGAAACTCATGGTTTTTACGGTAGGTTTGGGAGATGAGATGAGAATTTTATGTTTTATTTAAAAGTTTAAAATATTAAGTTTTAATATTATTATTGTTTTGGAATTTGAAAAAAGTTGAATTGTTTATTATATTTTGTATGAAAATTTAAAAAAGATATAATGATAAGTTAAGATAAAAATTCCTCAACCTCAAACCTGACCGAAATATATATACATATAAAAAATAAAAAAAGGGAGGTATTTTAGAATACCTCATGGTTTTCAAACCCTCTCTCGTTTCTCTCTCTCACCAGCTCTCGAACCCATGCCCTGAAACTTGAAACAAGTATTCAAGTCACGAAGTCCGGACAGAGCCGGTAATAAAATCTTGCCAAGTTTTTTATATATCACTATACACTGTTGGGTTACACTTGACTTTTTTAATTGTTCCAGGAATCTCCATATCAATGTGTAATCGGTTTTCTAGCAATTCTTTTTTCTCGTACAGTTTTTTGGGCTATATTTTCTTTTGATAATTGATAGAACAGTAATCCCATAAATTTGGCACCCAATTCCGTTCCCACAAGTACATCCAAACCTTAAGGCCACTTTGTTTTCGTAGATAAGTTAAGATTAAAATTAAAAGTTAAATAAAATATTGTTAAAATATATATTTTTAATATTATTTTTATTTTAAAATTTGAAAAAATTAAATTGTTCCTTTTATTTTGTGTAAAAATTAAAAAAAATTGTGATGATTAGATGAGACGAGTTGAGAAGAGTTGTAAAAGCAAACGAGACCTTAAATGAAACAGAGTTCTCACTAAGCTTTAAAATCATTGGTTGTTTAACCCTAACAATACGTTTACAGCCAATTAGCGACGATATCCTAACCTAAATTTGCTCAAGATTTCCTTGTAATTAAGGTTTGTTTGGGGATCGTTCGGGAGTATACCGGGTGCTTTGCTTCCTATGACAGGCAGATCCAGCATAGACCATAAGAAGACAGTGTTGCAGCAAACAATAAACCGATTCAATTTTGAGGGAACGTGAAAATCCTCAAGTTTGTTTTAGCTAGGATCGAAATGCTCAATGAATAAATCAAAAAATATTTAGACTAGCACTAGCAGTTCAAGAATCATCTAAAGCTGCCATTTGAATTCTAATTTCCAACACCTATATGAAGATAAAACAGAAAACTTTGTTAAAAGCAAGGACATACTAATTACTAAATGCCATTTCATTTTCCTTTTTCTATCTGCCCAACTCAGCAACATGCGAGCGACAGGCTTAGTTCCCCACAAAATTTCACCCAATTGGCAGTTCGATGCAGACCACAACGCTTGGAGCATCAATGAAACTCCATCTTACAAAAAGGAAACCCTTGTAGTCTTTCCTTTATCAGCTCATAGATTTGCAGGATACTGGAAGGGCAGACTCGTAAGGCATTCTTCTACATATTGATAAGATCTGGAATGCTCAGAGACGGACAAGAAAAATGCAGTACACATCTGCCTCCACTTCGCTGATTACAACAGTACCAAGAAAACGAAGTTTACTACACTGACATTACGATGTCAATCCGCATCACCGAGTCCATCACTCCCGTCCCCTTTCTTGGATATAGGTGCGAAAGGGGAGCCGACTTTCTTAGTTTGTGAAGCAATTTCAGCATTTTTCCGCAATACTGCACCCGGTGACGGGTAGGGACGCTGTTGAAAGAGAGGACCCTGAAACACATTAAATGATTACTGTTAAACCTAAAGGATGAGACACCATTAGGAAGCTCTGATGGTAAACTTCAAATTGTACAAACTTCTCACAGTCATCTATTTTTCGTTTTTCTTGTGTATGGCTCTTTTGGGTTGACAAATTGGTGGCACCCGGGGGGGGAGGGGGGGGTTGGATGATGTGATGAAGTGGCATTCCCTAAAACGGTGCCAGAGCCATAATTTTTTCTTTTGGAGGGTCTCCGCCAAGGTCTGAAGTCCCTGATCGGTCTCAATACAACTATATCTAAAATATGTGTTATTGAATAGGTACAAGTGCTTTTGGCAGTGTTGCATGACATTTTGGTAGAATAGAGCTAACATGCATTGCATGCAAAACACTAGTGCAGTTGCAGAACTGCAAACTCTTGATCAACTAAAAAGTAACAGCCGTCCTATTGGTTTTGCAAGCCAACATCATGAAATACTGAAAACACAGCTCATAGAATTGTTCTTATTTTCCACCTCGTACCCTCTCAACAAGGTATAAACTAGTCAGGGTCAGGTTAGCAACAAGAGTAAAGCTCACAACCGAACCTAGTCAGGGTTGCATAGCCAAACCAAGAGAATAAAAGTGCCAAGACGTTCCAGTTTAGAATGGAGTTCTTGTCTCTTCCTTCATGTTGAGAAACAAAGATTTCTGTACCTTCTCGGCAATATGTTTGTCATATGCATGAAGATGGGCAATATATATCCGAAGATACCACTAGACCAAACTCAACTTAAGTCTTAATGCTAGTTACCATATTCGAGGAAGCAACATGTTCCTTTTTGGTAACTGGCTCCATCTCTAGTAAATCAGATAAGAGAGAGAAGGAAAAGAAAAGAAAATCATCAAACCAAACACAATTAACATACTGTGGCAGTGGTATCAGCTGCCCGTGGCTGCACTCCTTTTAGGCCTACAACCCTGAAAAATCAACAAAAGATGATATTAACCATTCAGGCCCTCATGCGTCATGCCAAATATACTGCCATTCAGGTACAGGTATAACAGATTGTTTTTCGGCACCGGGTGGGGGTTTTGGAGGGGGAAGGAGGGGCTGCTTATACCAGAAAACTTTCATTGAACACATAAGCATACCAGCCACCACGAGGAGCATCAGAATAAGAGCTTGGGTCCATGGGATCCAACTCATCATCCTCAGTATAGTCACGTTTCCTGCTTCCTCTTCTATTTCCTTTTCCTACTGGAGGTTTCCCATTGGACCTGGAAACCCAAAGTGAGATCAATCAACAATACCCTCTTTCTTTCTTTTTTTGATAAGTAACAATACCCTCTTTCTTATATTTATATATATATATATATGAAAAAAGGGGCCAAAGCAGTAATTTTGTTACAAGGAAAAGAACACAAAAAGAAAAGGTCCACCCCCATTGGCCTCCACAATCAAACATAATGGTGAGAACGAGGTAAAATGAGATGCAAAGTAATATCTAGCTTAGAATTTCATTCCAAAATGGAATTAACACTTAAAATTTGTCGAATAATAACTTATCCGTGGTGAATTAAATTGCTTAAACAATATTTTCTCTTCTTCACGTGTGCCCAGACTCAGTTGATCTCAATAATTGGAGCCAACATGTGAAATTTTAACTTTTTAAATAGAAGGTAGAGTGGAGACAAGGTTCTACTTTAGGATACCGTACAATAATATCATAATAAATTCTCTCTTGTCACGAAAGCTTACGTTGATAGAAAACGTTAATTAATATTATTTAACCATTATTGTTACAAAGTCTGAATTCATATTTGAAAATCCAGCTCAACCATTATTCAGACTATACAAATTTGGGTGAAAACAACAAATCTAATTCACAATTGGTTCTTTCTAAATGTACTCCCTCTTTTTTTAAAAAAAAAGAGCTACAAAGTTCAGTGAATTATGGAAAGAGTACCATTTTCAGTTTCTCTCTGAAGGCTTATAACATTTGCTAGAAACAAAGTAGTAAATAGTTAGTAGAATTGTTAAAACGAAAAAATTCACTCTGTTTTGGCCAGAAATTTGCTAGAATAACTAAACTCCACCAAGTTAGCAGAGGATGGTTTTCCCAGACTCTATGGCCGGAGAGAGGGTTGAAAACCCAAGAGTATGATATTCTGGGCAGCAGGAGATCTCTGACAACAAAGATAGGACCAATCTTTCTACTGTATAAATATTGAGTAATGCGTTTTTTTTTTTTTTGATAAGTAAGAGATAAATATTATATATATGAATGAAATAGGCCTAGCCCATGTACACAGGACTAAATATTGAGTAATGCTAGATACAGTTATAGGGTGTGCAAGCTCTGCGCACTCTCTTTGAAAAATAGTAGGGCCCACCATTAAACATGATGTATATTGTCGTATACTTCTCGTGTTGAGTGAATCTATAATATTTAGTTTCTTATCATAACATAATTGGGGCTCAAATAAAATCGTAATTACTTGGTTCCACAAACAGCTATATGAAGTAGCAAAGCTTCCCGGTATCTCAACTGGGCTTCATCCCCAAATAGGGATGGGGTGGAAAGCGCACTCATAAGATCAAATGCACTAGATATGTATGAAACCTACTGACAAAAGCATATATTAACACATAAAATACCAAGCCCCTGAAATAACTAAACTCCACATGAGATAAGAGTACCTTTGTTTAGTAGCCTTTTTGTCAGAATCTTCTTTGGTGGTTGCAAAATTACTGGAAGACAAGTACTGGCCTTGTGGAAGATTGAGAACTCTGCATTCGATAAAGTAAATAAAATAAGAAGAAGTATCAGTGGGCTTTGCATAATAACTGATGAGATTTCATGCATAAGATGCAATAATCAAGAGCTAATAAATGAAGTTATAAAAAAGAAGAAGTTAATATACTGCTAATCTATATAAGAAAGAAACAGCAACAATAATTATTGCCAGCCCATCTTTTGTAGCAAGGACACTTCTTCCTGCGAGTTTTACAAATGTCCAATTCTTACATGCCTGGAGGTTAGCATACTGCATAGGTATTTAAATAGAGTAATGCTATATACAGTCCTAGAGGTGCAAACCTCGTGCATTCCTTTTGAAAAAAGTAAGGTCCATCATTAAAATAATTCTTTCATGAGGGTCCCAAATTTATCCACTTTTTTCAAAAGGAGTGCACTGGGTTTGCACACCTTAGGACTGCAAATATAATTTCTCATCCAACTATGACACCCCCAACGTGTCTATATCCTTGCAACATAGCAAATTTGCAATGTTTCTTCACGGAAAAGAGGCTTCTAATGGCCACACACTATTATGCCATTCACTGGGAAGATCATGAAATCACCTTCCTAGCAGACGTGGTTTTAACATTGGAAAAAAAAATCATAGGTAAAAACCAGATATCCATGCTGGATACTGCAATACTATTTACATATGGTTGCATGCTCTGATATGATTAAAAGAATTGCAGTGGAACTTAACCCAGCACTTTACGGCACGAGCTGACAACAGCCATGCACCACCTGTGTCCATGTTTCCCTCTTTCAAGAGATTTCAAGCATGTCAAGTCCTGGTAAAGACGTTCCAGTACTCTTACTGTATATTTGGGCATTCTTCTTTTATTGCGCAATTTATTTTTCATTTATCCAAAAGGAAAACTCCACTTAACTAAACCTAATCACAGTTAAACTAGGGCCACGTTTATGGGTCCCCTCCAACTAATCAATTTCAACTGAGCTATTTCACGAGCATTTGGTACCATGGAGCAAAACTGGTCTAATCTTGTTTTTCCCTTTAAATTTAATAGGTATCTATGATAGATCATAGATACCTATTACAATGTTAAACTTTAAGGGACAATTTCAGAAAAAAAGATTGGTAAACTTCTTCTAAGCATGCCTTCCTCCATCCCATGAGTGAGTGAGCCTTCTTAGCACTCATACCTATTTCGCATGCACAGACATTTTAAGTTAAGAAAAAAATAGGAAGATTTTTTTTTTGGAAAATGATAAGAGCTACGAGAGTTGGGTCCCGACACTTTTTTTTTTTGTTTTTTTTACTTAGTGATTAAGGATTTTTTTTTTTAATCATGTTGCATTTTTTTTTTAAATGTTTAAGGATATAAAACAAATCTATAAAAAAAAAATCTACGAAAAAGAAGAAGAAAAGGATTTGGCCTTCTCGGGACCCATCCTTGGACTACACCCTCGGTGGGTGTAGCACTACTCCCTTTTTTTTTTTATAGGTAATCAAAGATTGTATGGAAACCTAGGAAGAATTAGAGGTTTTCCTAAACTAACATTTTTATTAAGTGCAATCCATACATTGATTATACATCCAATAGCTTGAACTACAAAACTAAGGGCAAAATAAGAAAATCCAACAACAGATCTCTTGTGAAAAAGAGGCATCATCCTACCTTGTGCAATGATTGCAGTAACCCCACATCTGCACAAGGGCTACTCCCCAGCCACCGCACCCCATGCACTTCATTAGCTCAGATGATTGATCATTCCAATTCGAATTAGCTGCATTTCTGGTGACATTTTGTGAGGCAAAATTAATGCAGTATGCAAGAATGAAAACCAGTAAGAAGCGCGACGACAAAAAGAAAAGAAAAGAAAAGAAGAGAACACCCCAACTTCAAACCACTGCACCCCAAGGACTGAATATACAATTTAACCTTTAGCTAACACTAACAAACTGCAACTAAAAAGTAAATTCAGTCTAGATTGCCAATGAACAACAGGTATATCATATACCCAGTGCAACGACTGCAGTAACCCGACATCCGGACAAGGTCTACTCCACAGCCACCACATCCGAAGCATCTATTTTGTTGGGATGATTGATCGTCCTGCTTTGCATCAGGGGCACTTCTGGGGACTATGCTGTCAGAATGTTGCAAAGAAACCTGCAGTGATGAATCAGGACGCTCCCATTGTGATATGTGGGTCTTTGTATTGTAATAATATTTATGACCTGCATAGAGATCGTTTAAGTGTGAAGGGAAATAGAAGAGATTGAACACAATATGAATTATCATGGTTTTCTTTCATGGTGTCTACGACCAGTAACAGGTTTCAATTCCACAACTTGTGGAGTTTCAACAATGCATGCAGTTAAAGAAATAAGGTACAGCCTCAAAATTGTTACTCCTGGGTTAATGGCTTCATGAGTGGGTAACGGAACTTTGAACAATGGATCTCTGTTGTGACTTGCACTGAACAATTAAAGAGCATGGTCACATGTATCAAGTTTAATTTGCTTAACACTAGTCAAGCACAAACTACTAGGAAAACTATAAGGGCATGGGCACCATAAATCAAATTACTTTCTGTTAAGACCAGTCAAGCATGAACTACTAAAACCATCAGGAAATTTTCCAAAAGGTTTGACCAATAAAATTCCAAGCTCCTTTATTTAAGAAAAAGAAAATGAGCGAGAGAGAGAGTCTGAAGGCAAGAAATAACATTAATGTTCCTCATCAGGACCTGAAAACAAAATTGCAATTTAGAAACAGCTGAAACTTTTACACAATGTTTGTATTATGCATTTCTTCCTTTCTATTCGCATTACATATGTAAAAAACATATTTTTTTTACAAGTAAAATTTTTATTAATATTAATAGGTGTAGCCAAGTACACTGGATATATACATATATGTGAAAAACATTGTGGGCTGGTATGCCCATTAAGTATTTTATACCTGTTGTTTCATCCAAAGCCTCTACCCAATCCTCTGGAATAGGTAAAGGCGATGAATGTTGTCTAATAGGAGGTGTTTCAACCGGCTTTTCCCACTGACTCTTCCCAATACTCTTATTGTAATAATATGAAGCACCACTAGCAGGGTCTTTTGCCTCCACCTACAGGTATTCCTATAAGTTAATAGCAGCTAAAAAAAAAAAAAACCATAATAAGAAATTAGATTAAAACTTCACCATTTGGAAAATATAAACACAGCATCATCTGGGGTAAAAACATTTTTACCCTCACAGCAAAAAATTTGCTACCTTGACATCACATTATTCCCCCCACAAAACTTGGAACTGAGACAATTAGTAAAGTTCATGTGAGAGAAAACTGTAGCAACAAAGCATGCACTCATGAACACATGATCAAGCATCTTAAGTCTTCACTTTAGACATTCTTCTAGAAGACAAAATCATTATTATAAGATTTCACATGACTACAAGCAAATCTTGACATTTATTATAGGAATATTTGGACAATAACCCCCCAACCTAATAGACACCTAAAAGAAAATGATGAAAAAAAAGGAAAAATTGAAAAGATACATACCCATCCGGAAGGCAGCTTTCCATTATCCACAAGTTGAGTTGAACCAGTATCCGACTTCTGAAGTTTAGAACAAAATGCAAACCATTAAGGAGCAAATGTTTTATACATGAAGTAGACCAAAGTGCACACCTAGTTACAATTTAGGATCTAGAAATAAGATACAAGGAAATCATGAACACTAGTCCCATTGAATACAATAGCTGACAATAGCTAAAGCCCATAGAAATAAGGTGTGGAGTTAAGGAGCAAATGTTGACAAGCTGAAAACGAAAAATTGTGAAGAAATCATGTTTTAGTGGTCTGTAATGTTTAATCACACATCAGCTTGATATAAGCAAAAGCACCAAAGGCAAAATTGATGTTGCTGCTTCCCATCAATATGTTATTAATGGCACTATAGTGCCAAAGACAAATCAGAAGACCACAAAAACCACAACTGGCGTTTCTATCAAATCAAAAAGTATGGCATTGAACCCATGAATTGGAGACAGATTACCATGGAATATACCACAAAGTCTTCCGAAAACAAACAAGGGAAATATTACCCTCTTATTCAATCTTTTTAATTTTGATGAGATAAATTGGCACGAATCAGGCATCCTCTCGGAATAAAGAGAAAGTCCAGCAAGAAATATTAACTTAGATTATAAGAAGGCTCTTTTTGGTTACTAAGGAGATTTTTGGGTTTTGAAGGATGGCAAGTTCCTTATCATTCTCATTTCCTTCCCCACTGCTTGTACCTCAGCCATCAAAATGGTTATTATTGGTATTATTACTGTTGGGAAAGTCTCATAAGGTCTTGTTTGCCTATGATATTAAAAGTCAGGGATCACATGCAGATGTTGCAGTTATGACATGTTTTGATTAACTTTAATGGCTTATTTTGACAATATGGAAAATTTGACACTCAAAATTTGACACATTCAAGTGGAAAATTGACAATTCCATGAAAGCTAAAGGTATTAGAGCCTAAAAACCCGAGCAGAATAAGTGGAAAATTGCAACGCGTGCAGAATAGGTCCATTCATGAGAGGGTTAAGGAATTCTCCCGCCACTAGATAGATAAACTAGCAGAATTGATACTTACTGGAGAGTCTTTTTCTGTATCTTCTTTAAGAATACCCCTTGCTCTCAACTTCTGCTTAAGGTACTGAGGCAATTCGCTAGATTTACTGGGGTTATCGGTATTAGGCTTTGGAGCACCATAATAAGCACCTCCACCGGGTACACCATACCCGTTTCCAATTTCTAAATTACCTGACATCAAAGCACCATTGGCACAATTTTAAAAAACAAGCCTCGGATTCAATATCAGCTAAATCTCAAAAAAAAAAAAAGAAAGATAACTAAGATGTTTATTGAGTTACTAATATTTCAAATCTGGAATTGCATTTTGAAGAATGATGCATAGAATCAAACTCCTTTTTTTGTAAGTTCAAACCAACTAATGATTTAGATGTTACATAAAAAGGAGTCCATTTGAGCTGACAGAGTAATTATCGTTTTTGTTGATACAAGCAGTACCATGAGGCTTTTGACGATATCAACATATTTTCTATACGTCATTTCATTGCATACTTCAACCTACTTTATTGTTCTTTCTTTCCAAGAAAATTACTACATCTATGGCAACAGATTGTATAAGCTGATGACC
>QEOT01004055.1:66071-86646 GCA_003123785.1 Pterocarya stenoptera
AAAAAAAAAAAAAAAAATCAACTAAAAAGTACTACCAAAAACAAACTTATTACTCCAATGATTCGAAAACTTCTGAGCTAAGTGAACAGTGTAAGCTTTGATCAGTGTTAATTATTTAAACCAATCTCAGGCAGGTAGCGAGATCACGTACCGACATGGTAAATTCACAAACCTGAGGCCAAGGTTATATTGATATCCCAATAAATTTCTGGAGTAGGTCGGTCCTGGGGGAAACTCCCGACTGTAGAGTCAGTAGCCTTTTGCATCAACAACAAGGGTAGTAGGAAGTCGGTGTTTTGGGAGAAGGTTCGAATTTTATTTAACAATTTGGGAACGAATAGGGCTCATCTACCGGCGATCCTTATCTTTTTAGGTTAATTATTAATCTCTTTTCGAGCACAGACATTATTAAGATTTATAAGAAAAATGCTAGAAATTATTTGTCTAAAGATCAGAATGGAAACATTTTTAATCTCTAAAAAGAATGGAAGCATTTTTTTAATAATTAAAAAAAAGGAATGGAAACATATTTATCTTTGGGAAATCAGTGAACTGGATGGATACGTTTTCGAGATATTTAAAAAAAACGATTTAAAAAAATAAAAACACAAATAATTATTTAAAGTCTTACAAAATTAATCAATATTTAATTTGAGGTTATGTTTGGGTTTTAAATATCAAAAACAATATTTGCCATAAGGTGAAGCCAAGGAAGCAACTCTGAAAGAAAAATGGAAAAAAAAAAACCTCTCAAATATAATAGAAATATTCAAAAAAATAATTAAGACAATTATACTGCATTTAAGACTTTTTTTAATTTCTTATTTTTATCGATTTTAAAATTTTCCATTGTTTAAGAAGTAATGTCAAAGCTTTAGCATTTGATTAATTATCTCAATCTTCAAAATTTGATTAATATGATTTTTTTTTTATTTTTAGCTAATCACTCAAAATTTAAAGTCTATATTGTATTAGCCATCACACTCTCTATAATAATAAAATTTTATTATTCTTTATTATTAATATTTCTTTAATTAAATTATATAAATGAACATTACTTATATTATAATTTGTTATAAGATAAGATTATTGCATTATTTTGTACTTTATAAATAATTAATAAAAAGTTTATTCATATTTTCTCATATGAGTAATACTACATAGTAGCCACTGTAGTAGTGTACACTTTACACTCACTACGTGACTTCTTATGATTCTTTCATTTTTTTTCATCACTTTTATCCGCTCTCTCTTGCATCTCTCATCTTCGCTCTTTCTCTCGATCCAGTAGTAATTTCGAATTTGATAAATGTGTAGTTTGGATGAAGCCACATAATATGTGCAAAAATAACTGCTGCCAATAATGGTTGCTTTCAATATTTTTCCTGTCTCGTATTATTATAACTTTTGCATGATTATAGATAGATGCAAAAAATTATTATTTTTTGTATTTTAAAACATATTAAAAGAAAGATGATTAATATTTTGAAGAATGTCCGCTAAATAATGGGAAAATGCATTGTAATTCTAGGGATGCAATTACTGGAGGGATGAAGTTACAATAGAGGAAAAGAAAAGAAAAACACAAAAAATAATAAAATATTAGAACTAAGATGTTATAGTTCCTTTCATATATGACTTTAAAGATGAAATTAGTGTGGCTCATCTTTCAAATGAATTGTGTTTAGCTAATCCAATGTAATAGAAATTTAGTGGACTTTCAAAATAGGATTTTCACTGGTATTTGGTTAAGCCAATCCTAGTGCTATTAGATATTGTTATAAATTGTACAAATACACGTACTATAATTCTTAATATCATTTCTCTTCAACAATTAATACTACTGCAATCTCATTAACGTCATTTTATTTCATCGAAGCCAACAATGGATATCGGGTCAAGAAAAAAATGACTTAGGCCTTATTTACTTTCAGAGATGAGATAAGATGAGATGAGATTTTTTGAGATATGTGTAAATAAGATTGAGATATATTGAGATAAGATGATATGTGTGTTTGTTTATAGAGATGAGATAAGATTAGTCTTGTTTTTTTGTGAAGTATTTATGGTTGTAGGACCCATAACAGTACAAATGTTTTTTAAATTTACATTTCGACATTTCCTGTAGGCGGTGTTGTCTTTTGACCATTTTTTCAACTTTTTTTTCCTGCAACCTTTTTAAATAATGATGGCAAATAAGTTTTTTTTTAATTCGTGCATGAACATTAACACCGAAACAGTAACGTCAGACAGCAGATCAGTTTTGTTTTTTACAAAACAGTAATGTCAGTCAGCTTTTTTTCAAGTGCAAGGTATAATTCATAAACAATAATCAGAGATAAAATGAGATAAGATAAGATGAAATAAAATGAGATAAAAAATGAGTATTTATTTTCAGAGATACCTTTAGAGTATAAAGATTTAGAAAAGTTTTCAAAATTTTGTTTTTCATTCCTATAAACAAACGAGGCCTTAGAATCGGTAAACAAAATCTAAATATTATAAAATGTTGTTAAATGAAAATTTTGATAAATTGATAGCATGCTTAAAGCATTAGCATTGATCAAATGAGTGTCATTTTCAAAATTTAATACATTTATGTTTAAAATCACTGTATTAGATTCAACATATATTAAAATCTTTAATTTTGAGTTACAGTACATGTAAGTTCATCTCTAAATTTAAAGACTAATTATTCACACTCTATAATCATTATGTTATTTACTTAAATGAATATTTTTCAATTTTGAGCCATAATATATTTAAGTTAGCAAATAATAATTCCAGTATCAAATTAGTAATTAATATATAGTTAATGTAATTGTAAAATATGAAAAAAATTATTATTATTAAAAATATTATTATATTTTTATTTTAACTAATCTAATAATTAATCCAACCTAAAGTTATGGTTAGAAAAGTTCTGGATGTGCGAAAAATATATAATTTTCAAGATAAATAGCGTAACCTTTCATCAACCTTTTCATCCAATGATAAATATTGTCACTTTAGCGTGGTCGTCCACTAAAGACAGGAACAGTCAAGTGTGCTGCAAAGTGCAGAGAGAAGTTGGCTCAGTACGCGCCACGTGTGTCATTAGATAACTTGGTTAAAGACTTGAAGAAAATTATTTATGAAAGAGATCCCAGTTTCCACGCTGAGTCTACGCTCACAAGACCCAGGTCTTTCCTCTTTGTAGCTTTGTATTTCGCTCAGACGCTCTCCACTGAAGACTTTCGATCTCTCAGAGGTAAGACCCTATACCACACTGTCTCCGAACTTCTTTCTTAGCATTCTCGAATCCAAAAAATTGTTTAATGTTTTGTTCTTTTCTGTTTGGTAGCTGAGAAAATGTGGGACTGATACTGAAAAGTTTTTAAGTGCTGAAAAGTTTTAAGACTTTCGAGTCTTTTGGATTTTATGTGAATTGGGAATCTATAAATAACCAAGATTTTGATACGCTTAAGGTCGATCCTACCCATGGATTGGTTTGAGGCCAGTACTCCATAATTTGGAACCAAAATCGATACAAACCGTCTTTTAATGATTGTTATATGGTTTTATTTTATTTTCATCTGTTTTCTATGCAACCAAAAAAGGGTTGTTGCGTTATCTTGGAGATATGGTTTTCTTGGTTGTTTAAGTGCCGAATTAGATCTGTCACGTAATAACTGTCTTTTTAATATGTAGAAATCAATCTTATTTTCCAGGGAGGATTGGGCTTTTTCTTGACTAGAAATTTTTTAAAACAAATCTTAGAACTTGGAAACTTATAGTTCTCTGTTGTTTTAATTTCGTTACGGATTTCCTTCTGGTGCTTCAATTGAGGATTTATTTCTGTGACATGTATATTCTTCTATGCTGTATTGGAATGCTTATGGTAAATTAAAAACGTTTTATCGTGTTCTACAAGTATTTTCTTGGAGGAATTCCATTCTCAGTTGGCGTACAAATGAAAATGGGGGATCGGCATAACTGATAGTACTTGGATTTTTACTTACATAAAAACAAGATATTACTTGGATTTGGGTATAGTCAATTCACTCCTTTACTATATCATCTTCGAGTGGTAATCATAGCAATCATTTTCTTTATTGGTTCCATACGCGTTGATGTTTTCCCATTTGATATTGTGTATAGGACATGATGGAAGTATTTTCATTTCAACGATGGGTCCAAACAGCTATTTTTTCTTTGATTCGAAATACTTCTATGATGTTTGTAGAAATTGTTTGGGGTTATTCTTTATTCTACGTTATTACCTATTGATTGCTGATAATTATGCTTGTTTTAGTGGAAGACAGAATTGGTGTTTTGATAAGAACATTGCACTGCCTGTGAGACACAAACATTTTGGGGATGCCTTGTAGGAGCGTTCTGAGATTTTTAAGTGAGAAGTGTTTACCATTCTAATAATCAATCTAAAGTTGAGTTGGCGATGATGATTGGTTTCCTTAAAGTCATTCATATGGGATGGCAAATGCAGAAATTTGTTAGTGTCATCGTGCCTCCCTTTTTGTAGTTGTCGTTGGTAGTAGTAGCGGTATAGTTCCCTCGAGCCTCGGCTTATTCGGTAGTATAGTTGCTGGTGTTTTAAACCAATTTATAAGGCTGTCTATGCTATTTGTTCTTCCTTGGGAGTGTTTCTCTGCTGAATTCTGGTGCATTTTTTTTATGGGTATTAGTTTTTTCTTTCCTTGTTTCCCTTTTTTATTGTGGTGCTTATAAATTGTGATGGAATACTTTTAACCATAGAACTTCCGCTTGCTTTTTTTATTTTTTTCTTTAGCTTTTGGTAGTTGTGGACAGGCTCAAAGAGGTCTGGAATGATTAAAAAAATAATGGTTTGTGCTTCTATAATTAATCTAGGCAAATTAATTTTAGCTTCATTGCTTCTTTTAAGCTTCTTTACTTTGTTTTTGGTCCTTGTTGGTGAATAATAGGCCCTGATATTATAATCCATAATTCCTGTTTATTTGCTTCAAGTTTTTATTTCTACTTTGTTTCAGAGGCTTTTTGTGATATATAATCTATATTGCCAACTTAGAGAGTATGTTCAGATAGCAGATAAAGATCGAGGAGTTCGAGGGAAGAGTCATAGGTTTGGTTTTCAAGACATCCCAGGGGGAGAGGGAGATAAAAGAATGTCAAGTGGAAGAAATACCCATTGGTGTTACCGGTGCAGGCAACCAGTTCGACTGCGAGGACGAGATGCGGTGTGCGACAGCTGTAATGGAGGATTTATTCAAGAACTTGATGATATGGTGCACATCAACCCATTTGATTTCCTTGGACTGGATATTGATGAAGATCATGACAGGAGGTCAGGACTTATGGAAGCTTTATCGGCTGTTATGAGGCATCGATTGGTTGACAGGGGCCATAGCCATGACATCAGAGGCTTCAGAGCTAGATCAGATTCAGTTCCAGAACATGCTTCTGGTGTGGGTCCTTTGCTGATTTTTGGTGGTCAAATTCCTTTTAGATTGTCTGGAAATGGTGGGATTGAAGCTCTTTTAGATGGGACTCCCGGGATTGGTCTTACACGGGGTAATGCAGGTGATTATTTTGTAGGCCCTGGACTGGAAGAGCTGTTTGAACAGCTGTCGGCTAATGATCGGAGAGGTCCTCTCCCAGCATCTAGATCTTCAATTGATGCGATGCCAACTATTAAGATCGCACAGAGGCATCTTGGTTCCGATTCGCACTGTCCTGTATGCAAAGATAAATTCGAGCTAGGGTCTGAAGCAAGGCAAATGCCATGTAATCATATATATCACTCGGACTGTATTGTCCCATGGCTAATCCAGCACAATTCATGCCCTGTATGCCGCCACGAGCTGCCACCGCAAGGAATGAATAGTGGCCGTAGTACAAATAATCGAAGTAGAAGCAGCACTTATGTTAGTAATGCTGAGGGAAGGGAGAATAGTAGGGATAATCAAGGAAGAAGGAATCGACTCTCTTATCTGTGGCCATTCCGTACATCTAGTTCGAGCTCTAACCATAATGGAACTGCTGGAAGCAGCTCTCCAACCATTCGTGACAACAACCAGCAGCTGGGTTATTCTGGGTGGCCTTTTGACTAAAGTTCTTTGTTTAGATCGCAGTTTCCGTTTATTTCCATTGTGATCAGAGATTAGCGGAGTGGGAGTATGTTGCTTGATTGGTGAATGATGATCTTTTTATGTTTTGTACTTAGCTGTGCTTTTTATGTAAATGACTTCGCTTTGGGTTAATAACCTTGGCTGCTTCAGTGTTCCTGCCTTTTTATGTTTCATGATTGTGTCTGTTTGATGTTTGATCCTAGAGAGTAAAGGGTTGGCTTTGTTTTCACTTGTATCCCAAGTACGAAATGGGCTTTGCAAGTCCTCAAGTTAGAAGATTGCATACTGGTGCGTTTCATGGGTATGATTCAGAGAACGAACATTGAGGTATTCAGATTTCAGAGCCTGTCTCCTCGGTGCCAACTGAAACGAATTCACGAGCCTGTATCCTATAAAGTACGCTGGGGACCTTTTCTCACTGTAGCCTTGTATGAAGAAGAGCTTTACTTGGTCTTTAGTTCACGTCGGACGTGTTTTCTGTTCTTTTTCTTTTTCTCAGCAGCCAAAGCAACTGGCTAGTTGGGGTATTGATATATTCGATGTGAATTCTATTCACCAAAGTATGGAAAGAAGCTACTGCTGTGCTGCTCAAAAATACAATTCACATCTTACCAACAAATGGGTTCAGATTTGGTTATCGATATGTTGAATGCGCAGCATTCTTTTCTTTGCGAGGTAATGTATTTTAGGGACAACAATCTTAATAGTTGGGAGGGTTCGAACCTTCAATCATGGACCCGGAAGACTGTGCGTGACGCTATTCGGATAGACGACCGTCGGCCGATATGCAGCATTCATTCATTTATTAGTAATTCTAGTTACAATCAAAGTGTACCTAATTATTTAAAAAAAGAGTCAATTTTATTATTAAAAAATTAACTTTTTCATATTTATCTCATATTTTATTTATTTTTTTCATAACAATTATACGACGATTGCACAATTCATGATTGCAAATATCTTTTATGAATAATCTAATAATCAATAGTGTATAGTCCATTTAAATTATAATTTCGTAGTAAAATGATCCTTTTTCAGTGATTGGCTGCAGACTGAAGGCATTCCCTCTAACAGTCTTTCTTTTCTTTTTATTGTCTTGGGGTTGAAGATACCTNTGTTTATTTCCATTGTGATCAGAGATTAGCGGAGTGGGAGTATGTTGCTTGATTGGTGAATTATGATCTTTTTATGTTTTGTACTTAGCTGTGCTTTTTATGTAAATGACTTCGCTTTGGGTTAATAACCTTGGCTGCTTCAGTGTTCCTGCCTTTTTATGTTTCATGATTGTGTCGGTTTGATGTTTGATCCTAGAGAGTAAAGGGTTGGCTTTGTTTTCACTTGTATCCCAAGTACGAAATGGGCTTTGCAAGTCCTCAAGTTAGAAGATTGCATACTGGTGCGTTTCATGGGTATGATTCAGAGAACGAACATTGAGGTATTCAGATTTCAGAGCCTGTCTCCTCGGTGCCAACTGAAACGAATTCACGAGCCTGTATCCTATAAAGTACGCTGGGGACCTTTTCTCACTGTAGCCTTGTATGAAGAAGAGCTTTACTTGGTCTTTAGTTCATGTCGGACGTGTTTTCTGTTCTTTTTCTTTTTCTCAGCAGCCAAAGCAACTGGCTAGTTGGGGTATTGATATATTCGATGTGAATTCTATTCACCAAAGTATGGAAAGAAGCTACTGCTGTGCTGCTAAAAAATACAATTCACATCTTACCAACAAATGGGTTCAGATTTGGTTATCGATATGTTGAATGCGCAGCATTCTTTTCTTTGCGAGGTAATGTATTTTAGGGACAACAATCTTAATAGTTGGGAGGGTTCGAACCTTCAATCATGGACCCGGAAGACTGTGCGTGACGCTATTCGGATAGACGACCGTCGGCCGATATGCAGCATTCATTCATTTATTAGTAATTCTAGTTACAATCAAAGTGTACCTAATTATTTAAAAACAGAGTCAATTTTATTATTAAAAAATTAACTTTTTCATATTTATCTCATATTTTATTTATTTTTTTCATAGCGATTATACGAAAATTGCACAATTCACGATTGCAAATATCTTTTATGAATAATCTAATAATCAATAGTGTATAGTCCATTTAAATTATAATTTCGTAGTAAAATGATCCTTTTTCAGTGATTGGCTGCAGACTGAAGGCATTCCCTCTAACAGTCTTTCTTTTCTTTTTATTGTCTTGGGGTTGAAGATACCTACTACTGATTCTAGCATTCTGTTCATTCATGAGTTTTACCCTTGAAATAAACGGTTGTACAGAAATTTTTTAATTAATTTAAAAATGGGAGACCTGAAATAATTCTGATAATTCATGAGTTTTACCCTTAGAAATAATTTTTTTAAGAAAAATACTACTTTATCCACTCTATTTGCCTCCTCATTTTGAATTTTAATCTTTTTTCTTTACTTAATAGTTAAAGAAGTGATTATTAATGTATTGATATTTTTTTTATTTTAAAAAAAATTAAATGATAAAAAAACATGAATAAAAAATTGAAGAAAAATATAATGGACATTTTAAATTAGTGGTTAGGTTGAGTGGTGTACTTTGAGCGGCAGAGTAGCATCGCTCATTTTTTAATAGTAAATCTTTATTTTTCAAAATAATTACGCGGCGTTTACATATTTTATAGTTATAGGTAGGATTACTTTTTTTTTTTTTTCTTAATCAATGTAGAAATACTCTTGATCATTACAATCAATTCCATAATTTACTCGAGGCCAGGAGAGTTCCAAAATGGTTCCGACTTTAACGGCCGCTATGGTTGCCATTTGAAAACATGGGATAGTTGGATGTAAATGGGAGACCTGAAAAGGAAGATGTACCAGAGTTTATGTGGCTTCACGGTTCACCAACCACCGCGACTTCTTCCAGACCATCCATTCCAGGTTTGGGACTCTGAAAAACGTCTCTTAGGAGCCGTTCCCCAACCCAAACTCCCGTCATCAGGAGCAGCATCATTTGCACTGGCACCACTCCAAATTCCTCCGCCATCACCACCCCAACTACTACCACCTCTGTCGCTTCCCCTAGGCCCCAACCACCTGGGAAAGCCTCCCTGCCAGGTGATTTGAATTTTAGCACCTGGAAAATCGTCCCAACCATCTTCCCCATCCTTGCAAGCTGAATCCCATTTAGTAGCATCATAACCGGAATTCTGTCTCTCATTGCTGGAATTATTTCCTCTGCTACTGTTAAATGAGCCTCGACCACGCCCACAACTCCACGCCCACCATATGGCCCAGGCAACCCACTGGGATGTCCATCTCAGCCACTGCCAATTCTGTGATCATTTCGTCCTGTCAAACCGAACACATTCGTCACAAATTCTAGATAACGCAACAAAGCAATACTCGAAGTTTGGCAACAAATCAGGATGCAATAACATATACAGAACAGAGGTAGCCCAAGATGTTTATCAAAAAGAACATCTTAATGAGAAAAAGAGATGATATGACAAGATCAACCAAAGAAAAACATAAGGGTTTTTTGACAAGAAAATACAAATGCACAAAATTTAAAACGTTCATTTTCAAAGGATATTAAATTCTCGGATCAGGAAATTCAACAATAATTTGCCAGAATCCAAATTTTTGTGTGTAAACGCATGCTATTCGCAAAGGAAAATTTAGAATAAAAATCAGCTTAGGGAAAAAAATCATCATGGAGACCGCAACAAAACTATCCTTCGGATAAAACATGCAACAAGTTGCAAAGTGAGGGTGTAAATTCTAGAATAAACAAAGCCAATGGCCTAGTGATCTCATGACATCTAGCACCCGTTTCCACTCAGAGACGGTGTCAGTGACTAGGGGTTAAATACACTTGAGAACTACCATTGCCTTGAAATAATTATATAAATGGTTTGCATACACTCGCATTTCAAAATAGTAAAAAAATCCAGAGAAAGAGAAAGAGAAAGAGAAAGAGCAGGACCGTAACCCAAAACAGAACTGTCGAAACATGTCAGAAATCTTTTGTTTCTGCAGAGTTGGCCTGTTCTTGAACCAGAAGTAGAAGCACGATCCTTGTCATAAGACTGACCTCTCCAATTATCCTCGTTCGTTGGACCACCCCAGCCACTACCATGGATGCCCTGAACTGCCCCCAGTTGAAGGGCTTCCCATCGGCACCCTGGTAGCGACTGACCTGAGAGGGTGTGCCGATTGAGGATCATCAATATATTATGTCTCTGAAAGTATGTCACGAGCCGAACAATGTCCTCAAACATCCTTTTCCAGAACTTCAATCCCTTTGGATATAGGCCAACACACTCATGGTGGGGGTTTGTAGTTTGTACTCCGTATATAAGTCAGGATGAATGTGCCCGGGTGCTCATGAGAGTTGCAAAAGCAATAAACTATTCTCATAGTATACTCAGATTACTCAATCATTCTGAGGAGTTCATCCTAAACTAATAGCTATTGCATTGTCATCCTGGGGGGTGGGAATGGGGAGAGAGAACTTACGGCAGGTCACTGCTCTCATCAGTATTAAACAAAACACAACCAACTAGAAAACAAACCAATGAAAAACAGTACAGACCTCGTAAACGTGTCCTCCCCAGTTTTCAATGTCTTCCCAATACGAAGTAAACTTGTGATGTCCGTGTGCTCCTTTCCACCTTCTACTGTGTCCTTGTGAGCATAAACTCCATCATAAACATATATAAACTTTGAGAGTTGTGACGACTGGGACTGATAATACTTAAATAAATTCAAGCCCGAGACAACAAAATTTTCCCTTTCCCGCATTCTCATCAACCGAACATACTCCATTAAAGAAAGAGAAAAAATCTTCACCAGAAACCATTTTTACTCTCCAATCTCCATGCAAACAAACGGACCGTAATTTGGGGACTTGGAACCCCAACCCACCAATCAATCCAGTAAACAACCCCAGCGAATTCACCAAAACAAAACGCAAATGAAACCCAGAATCCAGAGTTTCAGAAAGTTCAGTCCTAAATTACAACCAGAAAGTGAGTATCGTCTTCTTCATCGTCATCGACCTCGCGGACTGCATCCACGTCAATGAGCTCCCTGTCGTCCTCCTCTTCGACCTCGTCTGCGTTCAAATCCAACAACAACGGAGACCAATGTGTCAATGTCAGGCAATACAGAAAGGTCTGAGGCCTCTTTCTAGTCGAAGAAATAAATGAAACTTGGGGTTGTCGAGGGGTTGCCTTCTTAGTCAGAAACTACGGCTTTTTGTTCACGTGTATGTTTATGAGGTTTTTTTTTCGTGAAAATTTAATTTTCTTTCACAGAATTACGATATGTTTTATTATTACTCTCTTTGATTTCTGGGATTATACACACGTTTTATTATTAGGAATGCTATATACCACCTCTTTTATTATTATTTTATTATATAATATTAAATGATTAACTTGATTAAGATATTACGTGAAATTATTATTTATTTTAAAAATATAAACAGATAAAAAGAAGAAGATTTTATTATTTAATTTATATCTTAATAATTATGTAGTGTTAAATAAAGATCATTTATTATTTTCAATTTATAAACTAATAATTTGATGTCACATCTTAAAATATTAAAAGAATGATGATAAAATAGACGATAAATAAATTTTTTTTTATAGTGGCGTGAAATATATAATTGACAAGACTATATTATTTATAAATACGTGTTAAATATGATTATCAAGTGAGTGTTAAATATCATTTTTGCATGATCTCGATATTTCAATATCCTTGAATGAGACTCTCTTCTAGACGAGTGAGGCACTCATCTCCTCTTTTCCAAACCTTTTGAGAAAGGATTAGATCTTTTACAGCATTTTAATAATAATGAAATAAATTTTTAAAAAAAGAAGAAGAAGAGATGACAATGCAATAGCTATTAGTTTAGTTTTTTAGTTTTTTTAAAAAAAAGATCATGCGATTAAAAATATAATCACATGTTATTAAAAATGGATGAAAGTATTATATATTTATTTATGTTTATACTGCAAAATTACCTAATAATTACTATGATGATATAATACTTTGGTAGTATTCTATGGCTAACTGATTATTTGAAATATAATTGCGGATTTTATAGGTAGCTTATTATATTATCTAAAAAAGTCTTCTTTATATGAAAAATAATATAATGGATTACTATAGATTTTCTACCTAGATGGCTTTTTTTTTTTTTTTTTTTGTGAACATAATAGGTCTCTCCACCTAGTGTTTGGACTTAGAGTGGCACTTAGGCCATCGCTCCCAGCTATCGCTAGGAGCTACCATAAGTGCTTTTGAGAGTTTTATTTTTTTTGTATTTTTTCACACATTTAAATTTTTTTAAAAAAATAAAAAAAATCATAATATTATTAAAAAGTACTTACTTAATCATTAAATAAAAAAAAATTAAAAAAAAATCACAATAGTAGAAACTATCGGTAGAAACCATTAGTAAGAGTAGTATTACTCTTAGACTTAAGACAGAGTTTGTGTCTTTTTTCTTCTTCTTTTTGTATGGATGATTTTTTGTTATGGGGGTCAAAATAGATTTGTTTTTGTGCTTAGTGTTAGCTTTAATGAAATTTACAACACCATTTATACCTCATTAAATGTATCTGTACACCTTTCTAAATGTCAATTAATTATGTACAATTCACACAAGCATAATAAAAACCTTGGGAGAAAAAAACAGGAGCATGATAAACCAAAAAATATCATGGCCAATGGCGACAATACAAAACATCAAAGTGTCATCCAGATGTATTGGTCCTACTTGATAGGGTTTGATGGTAGATACGACCTGCTTGATGTTCAGCTTGACCAAATAAAAGCCTTTTTTTTGTGATATTTTATAGTTTATATAAGGTATAAAGTCTGTATACAATATGTTCTGGTTTAAATCATGAATAATTGAAGAGTTTGGAAGAAATTTGAGTAGAACAAACCTATCGAGGGAGGGGATGGTCATGTTGGGTATAAATGTGTTTAGTAGGTGAGAAAAGAGTTGGCGACGCTATGTTTAGATGTTTAAGTGATCTTAGATGATCTGCAGATAGTAGTAAATAATAGTGAATAATTTCTAAATTATAATAAACTGATTGTGAATAGATTACTTCACTTACCAAACATAGCTTAAAGATCATAGTCACGTGAGATTCACATGGCAAAGAGTGGCCAAAGGATCAAACGCACCGTATAGGTTCGGTAATAAATTCATTCATCAGCATCACTCTAATATTGTGATCAATCCATAGAGATAAATCATATAAGAGTGTAACCAATTTGGAAATCCAATAGAATGTATCTTGACGAGATACAAATCTATAAAGGAAAGTTCGACCGAGATATTCACATCATATGGCGCTTTCAACGGCTGAATTATGCTCCAGAAAGTAACACAAAATTGGGCATTGAGGATCATACCTATGGAGATGTTTTACCATATCAGGTCACCTCGACCTCTATAAATAACCTATCAAGTACGTACTATTGATTCATAGATTCATTTGTCATAGTAAGAGCATAACTTATTTATGACTTAAGCATTGGAGGCATCCCCACTTGATGTCCCGACTTTTCCTTTATGGTTGCAAGTCGTTAGGGCACGTCAGAGACGTCTCAAATGCATGCACAAATAAGAAACCCATCATTAACAATCATTTGTTTATATGTCATATAATCATATTAGTTAACAGAGTAGTGCTACATATATTTACAATTTTATGTATTAATTCTTAGCATATCAATGACTGACATGTGTAGACATAATTTTTTTGTAACTACAATTAGTATTTTTCATGCTTAATTATTGGATCCAAAAAGAAGGCACTTGTTTTTCGTTGTGATGAAACTGATCGAAGAAAGAAAGAAAGGATGATTCCAAGGTTCAATATGGGATTATAAAATCCTTTTGCTGTATAATTTGGTTTCTAAATATCACTATAATTGTAGTAACATTAAGGTTGCGTTTGGATGTTGAGTTAAGTTAAGTTGAATTGAGTTCTTTATGAATAATAATTAGTTGAGATGGTAGAGTGAGTTCTGTGAGGTCCACCTAAGATGAATTTAAATGTGTTTGGATGTTAATATGAGTTAAGATGTATTTATGAGAAGTTAAAAAAGATTGTAGGTCCCACATGTAAAGATTTTTTGAGTTGAAAAATGTTGTGGGTCCCATGTTGATAGTTGAGTATTTGGATATTATAATAGGTCTAAATCTTAACCGCATTTAGCTGAACTAAGTGCAGTCAAATAACCAAATGAGTCCTAAAAATTAGGATTTCAAAAGCATCAAAGACAAGGCAAAATAAGCCTCACTCTTTTTTTTTTTTTTTAAAGACGTGTATAAAAATAAAACCAAGGGAAACGCTTCTAGACAGCCCTGCTGTTTATAGGAGAAAAACAGTCCTCCAATAAGCATAAGACACGTAAGAAAGTGGTGAATGACGACAATACACAACAATATAAGTGATTAAATCGAATTGCTCTACATTTAGGTTTTCTCTTTCTCGAAATCCTTCCCCCACCGAAACCCTTCCCCATTGGATATCACCTTAAATTGACCACATCATCATCCTTCCTTCTGAGTGCATGAGTAATCGACATAATATCAAATCGAGAGTCACTTGCTAAAATGGGTGAGATTTCAAATGATCAGTAGCCTGGCCTTTGAGTCTTTTTTACAAACAATTGCTATTCATTTCTCATATGAGTTATCAATTTATATGCCAAGATAATTTCCATAACCTAGATTACAATCACTTCAAAATGAGATCTAACTCCAATACAAGACTAAGTATGAAAAGAGAAAAATGAGTATACACAAAGACACGGCATTTTGAAAATGAGATTTCTTGCCTTTGTGAAGGACATGACAACGTTTCTGGTCTATCCAAGAGGGCTGTGGGGTTGATTGCTGTCCACTGGCTCATCGTGCTCTCTACTGTCGGGGATGAGTGGGGTGGGGATGAGTTTAGGGTAGGATGGAGTGGGGTGGGGATGGGTTTGGGTTGGAATATGAAGACAGGGAAGCACGGTTTGTTGTTCTATTCTGTTTTGGTGTAGGCAAATGCATGGTAATTAAAATAAAATGCTTACGTGCCAGACTGTTATTGGAGGGGTTGGTTATTGAGGAAGACCAGCCGGATTGGTCTCCGGGTTTTCTCTGAAACCAAAGGTAGAAAATGAGGGGCCGGTGTGCCTCAAATAAAAAAAAAAAAAAATCATTATGGTGATTATGTGCCTAAAAAAAAGATAGAAAAAAAATACAGACAATTAATTGACAGTTTTGCTACATACACACGGGGTTGGGTACCTTTGGAGGAATCGCTGACATGTTGATATATTAAAAAAAAAAANATCATTATGGTGATTATGTGCCTAAAAAAAAGATAGAAAAAAAATACAGACAATTAATTGACAGTTTTGCTACATACACACGGGGTTGGGTACCTTTGGGGGAGTCGCTGACATGTTGATATATTCAAAAAAAAAAAAAACATATAGAGAAACGAAACGAAAAGAAGCACAAACACTGTTTCTCTCTCTCTCACAGACACAAGAGTTCTCTTTCGGTGGTGCTTTTCGACGAAAATGGCAAAAATTCTTCAGCAATCGGTTTCGAATCCTTGTCCTTTCTCAATCCCATTTCCAAAACTCTCACTCTCCAAATCCTCTAATTATTCTCCCAGCATTTGAAACCACAGAAAGCCATAGACAAGAAATAGTACGGCTCGCGTTGCTTCTTCATCTGAACAAGAACAAGTTCCAGTAACACTGTTTGGTTGCTGAGAAAATAGAGAAAAATCACGCAATGGTCCGTAATAGTCAGTTTGGTTGCCAAGAAAACAGAGGAAAATCACGCAATAGTCGGTAACAGTGTGTTTGGTTGCTGAGAAAATAGAGGAAAATACCCAATAGTTCGTAATTGTCTGTTTGGTTGTTGAGAAAACGGAGGAAAATCACAATAGAATATTCTACAAATGTGAGATTCGATACACCCTCCCACCACTCTCTCACATTGCTCTCAGATTTAGATTTAATCTGATTTTGCTCGCTTTGCTTTTGTGAAAATGGAGGTTGACGCTGAGAAATAGGTGCATATTGTGACGGCAAAGACGTCGAGGAGGGTGGTGGCGGTGTCCTGGCCGGTGTGGGCAGAAGAGTAGAGGGTCTCAGTGAGGTAAGGTACTATTGGTCATGGGTGGGGATGCTCTTGGTTGTTGGCACTATGATGAAGACGAAGGGGATCAGTTGAGGGCTCTTGGTCGTTGGCGTATGTGATGAAGACGAAGGAGTCTATCTATATCTGCTTCTACACGCTGCAAATGAAACGCAACTGTTTCTAGCATCCACGTGGAGGCCCGTGTACGCGGGAGGTACCCCTCCCGTGTGCAAATAGAGTTTTTCATTAATTAAAGATATTGATTTAAAAAAAAAAAAGAATTCAGTAAAAGAAGGGTAGAACACATAGGAGAAGCAATAAGTCATGGTTTGGATAATGAGATGAAATAAGATGATTTTATATGAAAGTTGAATGTTGAATAAGACATTGTTAGAATATTATTTTTTAATATTATTATTGTATTGAGATTTGAAAAAATTGAATTGTTTATTATATTTTAAATGAGAATTTAAGAAAGTTGTAATAATAAAATAATACAAGATAAAACACTTTAACTATCCAAACGGGACCTAAATATTCCTTTGACTTACAAAAATGACTCGCAATGTCACGGTCTCACTTCTCGATTGATTTCCTTAATGCCTTTCATCCTTCTAATAAATAATTAGAGTTTTATTTATTTATTTATTATTTATTTTTTATTTTTTTGTGTAAATTGGATTGCAAGAAATTTCTTCAAAACCCTTTTGAGAAATTATCATATATCTGTTCAGCATATGATAAACACCTACTTATAAAATAAGTCACACAAATAGAATAGTGTTATTATGTTCCTCTATTTTGTCTTCACGTTTTTATCGCTCCTATATTTAATTTTTTTTCTTTTACTTACATATTAAATAAGTGACTATTAATGTATTAGTATTTTTTTATTTTTAAAAAATATTAAAAAAATACAAATAAGAAAAATTAAAAAATATTAAAAAAATAAATTTTGCCTAAAGGGCATACCCAGAAGTTACTGCTGGGAGGCACCACTCCACACTAACATATATACTTATCATATGCTAAAATGACACATAAATTTTATAGATGGAATAGAGAAAGTTTTATGCAGTCCAATTTAGAAAAAAACATCATCCATAATAAGTGGTATCAAATTTGACAATGGTACCTGATAAGGATAATGCTAGAAGAATCTTTTTGGCCTTGTAAGTTGGGGTAGAAAACGGTGCACAAGTGTAGTGATTTGCCAATCCAACATTTTCTTTTTTCTTCGGAGGTTATATTATTCTCTAATTCTCTTTTAATAAAACCGAAAAAATAATTAGGTAATTTTGAAATACAAAGAATGTAGCATTTCAATGATATGCGAAATTATTTAATTTATTAACATAAATAATCTAATATATTATATTTATATTTTAAAAGAGCTTAATAATTACTTGCAGTACAAATTATAGATCTATTTAGATATAATATATTTCATTTTTAAATCGGTGCGTAGATCACACTTAATAAAAAATTTATATCGTATAATTTAATTTAAAAAATTAAATTTAAAATTTAAATTTAAAAAATTAAATTTTATTATTTAAATAGTATAGATGATGTGTTCGATGAATGGTCAAAGCATCTTCATTTTCTTGTCAATTGAATCTTAATTGAATCAAAGTCAAAGCAAATTCACACTCTTTAATTTTGTTTAGCTTGTATAAATACAGTAATGTTTCCCATTAAAGAGTATAATGTTTTTGTTTAACATTATCATTTGACCCCACCTTGTTGTTGCTGTTGGTGGCTTCCTCTTTAAATATTACAAAAAATACGACAAATAAATTATAAAAAAATATGCAAACAGAAAGTTGAAAGAAAGCAGATAAACAACCACCATCTCTATCATTTGCAGCACAAGTTACTGCTCTCTCTCTGTCTCTGTCTCTCTCTCTCTCTGTTTCTCGTCACTGCGTCTTCAAACCCTAAATTATTATATTAAAAATTTTGAAAAGAAAGGAAAAAAACGTAAACATTAAACACCAGCATCAAGCTCTGCCTCTTTGAAATTTCTGGCTCTCTCTCTGTGTCCTTCGGTTTCTCACGAAAAGAATCCAGAATGGATGCATGCAAGCCTGACCCAGTTGAGAGAATCGGGCATGGAGCGAGACCCACTTGAGAGTGCTGCATTGCGGTGTGTTCACTATGGGAAAGGCCGAGGATGAACACGCGGTGCCGCCCGGAGCGGGTTCTCAGTCGCCGGACCATAATGAGCAGACCCAGTGGTGTGGCGGTGGTGGTTATGGGAACTGTGGCTTTGGGTGGTGTTTTGGTGGGGTTCGGAGGCTCATTGGGCTCAGATGCCTCTTCGTCCTGCTGTTCGCCACCGCTGCCTTACTCTCTGCCATCTTTTGGCTGCCCCCGTTTCTTCAGTTCGCAGATCAGTGGGATCTAGATCTTGATCCAAAGTTCAAAGGTAGTGTTTCTTTTTTCATTTCCCAATTTTAATTTTTATGGGTCTTATTTTTTTTTTCTCTTGGGGTTATAGTTGGCAACATTGGCTGATCGGCATGGATCTAGATCTTTTCTGGAGTTGGGTATTATATGTATATATTTTCATCTTTTGGGGGTTGGATGTAACTTATTGTTTGCTTGCAAAGAAAATGTAGTGGAAGGAAGAGCTTACTATTTCTTTCTTGGTAAAGAAAAAGCTTACCATCAAGATTTATTAAAGTCGGTAATAATTTAAATTTGGTTACGAATTTTGGGGTTTTTGGGATGTATTTCTGGGTGGCTGTTATGGGTTATAGTATGCTGTTCCTATACTGGTATCAGAAAAAGAAGTAAATGGAATATTTTGTTTATGTTGTTTAATTTGAGAGAGCTTGAGAACTTTGACTTGGTTTAGGTCTTTGCTTTGATTGGCGTCCAAGTGATGAAAACACTATGATTCAGTATTTGTAAATGACACTTTTGCGTACATTTTTGGGCAATAGGGTACATTCGAGTCTCACAAGCATTCCGATAGTTACATATCCAATTTGACTTATGCTAATAATAAGCGGAAAATCTATGAATCCATTGCGATATGTCAAAATATAACTGCAAATATAGACACAAATTATCAAGATCTGCTTGTTCATGAAAGTTTTTTATCCGTGAGGCGGCATACAGAATAAGAAATTCTATATCTTATTCTTATTGAAGGTAGTTTATCTTTTGAGTTTCCATTTTTAGCATTCAGATTTATAAGGATGTGGACCTAAATTTCAGGAATTGGTTTGACTATCTATGGAAATGATTTGTCTTTTTATTTTGATGGATGGTCATATAATATATTTGATATCGTGTGACTTCTTTTCTTTTTTTAAATATGTCCAGATCATGATATAGTAGCAAGTTTTTATCTTAAGAAGCCGTTTTATTTGCTCGAAGACAATATCTCACAGCTCAAGGAAGACATATGGAATGAGATAGGCTTTCCAACCACCAAAGTATCAGCTCTCAGTTATTTTCTTTATTATATACTTCATATTTCTTTTTTTTTTATTAATCCATTCTTTTGAACCAGGTTGTTATTTTATCTCTGGAATACAAAGATGGATCAAACACAACAAAGGTTGTATTTGGGGTCGACCCCGATGCAAAATATTCCGAAATATCCCAAACTATCCAAAGTTTGATCAGGGAAATTTTTGTTTCTCTGGTCTTGCGACAATATTCTCTTCGCCTGACTACATCCCTATTTGGGGAACCATTTCTTTTTGAGGTGCTAAAATTCCCAGGAGGAATTACTATAATCCCCTATCAGAGAGCATTTCTTTTGCAGAAAGTACAAATCCTTTTCAATTTTACCTTAAACTTCTCCATCTATGAAATACAATCAAATTTTGATGAACTGAGGAGTCAGCTGAAGTCAGGATTACATCTAGCACCCTATGAGGTTTGACATTTTTTTAATACTTCCATCATGCATATCTTGCCCGGGACATAACTGTGATGTGATGGTTGCATATTTCAATGTATCAAATTCTACAATTTTCTTGATTTCAGTGAACAAATTGATGGCCCAACCCTGCTTGCTATTTTCATATATTTTTATTCATGAATATATTTTCTTTTATTTTTTCTGAAGCTTGGATAGGGCCTTTAAGTTTGTGTAGGAAGGTGGACATATATAGTTTAAGGTTTAAATATTATTTTAGCACCTGAACTGTATGTATATTTCAGTTTTGTCCCCAAACTATATATTGTTTCAATTTAGTCCTTGAAGTTTCAAAATGGCTTCAGTGTTGTCATTATTTTGTCTCACTATAATTACTTAAGGCAACAATTGCTCATGGTGACCCCCTC
>QEOT01004056.1:3778-23165 GCA_003123785.1 Pterocarya stenoptera
CTGATGCAGGGGGATCCGAGACAGATGATGCTGAGCTGTCAGATTGCACCTTGATGGCGCTGAGATACCATGAGTTGGCAGATCAGCGCAAAGGCAGGAATTGATTGTGATGTGTTCCTCATTGGGGCCGTTTTGAGTGTGTTTCAGTCTTTTGGCCATAACTTTGGCTACGGGTGTCGGAATCGCACATAAGACCCCAATTCGGAAAGCTCCTTTCGACGCGCACGCTGTCCACATTGAGCATGGCTCCATGTGCCTTTTTTTCGACCTCAAATTCTGCTGTTTTCCCCTCCGAATCACTATTTTTAGTTATTTTTTACTATTTATGGTAATTTTTCGCTTGTCAATTAGGAAGTCGTTTTAAATCCGATTTGGGCCGGATTTTTTGCAGATTGCTTATTTTATTTTGAATTTCAATTTAGAGTGATTTCCGAGATTTTGCTATTTTTGGCAAAATTCGGATAAACACGATTTTTGGCTATAACAGTCCGGCTTGTGGACTGATTTCGGGATTTTTGGATTTTTGGTTGAATTTTATAATACTCCGTTAAACCCTAGAGACTTTTCTCTGGTTTTGGGCGAACTTTCTCTTGTGAATCATCTGTTGGAACTAGCCTACAGGATAATCGCTATCCTGTCCGGCGTCAATAAGTCCAGCAAATGATCTCCACGTACGCACCACATGCAAAGGACAAGAGGTATGTAGTGCAATCTCGTGAAAAAATCCGAAAGTACTAGTTTAGAAGGATAGCCGGTGTATATCGGTTTGGTCACAAAATTTGTCTAAAATTGGACTAAACCGGACCAGTTACACCCCTAAGTCCTACATTGGAAGGATATACAAATTTTTAATGGTTTATAAGTGAATGAGTTTCACAATACATAAATTGGAATATAAAGGTAGACACACAATAATAGTTTCATGCACCCAATGCAAAACACTGACCACAAACACGTGAGCGCGACTCATTGACGCTTTAGACGCACTTAAACTTTTAATTCAAACGGAATGATGCGTTTTTCATCTTTTTTGACAGTTATTATTACCATCAATGATAGTTATCTCACACATTTCTAATAAAAACTGTTTTATTTAAATTCAAATTTAATATTACAACTATTGCTATTACATCTGTTTGTTCTAAGAGTAGTGTTCAGAATTTACAATCTGCAAACTGTATAAATAGTGTTGTATCCTGAGGACATACTAATTGTCATATTCTCTTTTACAGAACTCAATTTGTGAGTGAGAGACAATATTTGTCTAAGAAATAGATTAACAATCGCCTCATTATTTGTCATTTTCAATTTCTGTTTGCTCTTCATTTCTAACAACGGTGGCGGCTAGCTTTAAGGTGTACTTTTGGGGAGTACTGTAGAATCAAAATTTTCTAATGAAATGGGAAGCTACTGAAAGTCATCTTACTGGTTCATTCCAATCGAAAAAGCAATAAGCATTTTGTGCCTCCATTACTCTCACTTATTTTATATATATAGTTAGTTCCACCACTCATTCTTTCTACTTTTCTTTTCTTTTAATTTCCTTCTTGCCAATTCCACCACTCTTTCTAGTTAATTACAGGCTAGCTTTCCAAGTGATCTGAAAGTTATATGTATGTCATGTATGCGCGCCATTATATTTAAGATCTGTCACATCATTATGATCTTCTTTAATGGATAACTTTGGCAATATCTAGCTTAATGATCACTGTGCCTGCCATTTAGGCATGCCATTGTTCCAAGTCCAGTCCCGTGCAAATCTGCACGTTTAACCATAGTCATCCTTTAAAGTATTTAAATGATCACTTGGCCGCCGGCTTCCATCCACTTAATGAACGCGTTAATTAATGTCCAGAGAAGCCAATTACTAGCTAGAGTACTACTTTAGGCTTTGCCAGAAAAATAAAAAAATAAAAAGAAGAACAAAAAGACTAGAAACTTTGAGGGAAAGAAAACGAATCATATTCATCCCCCCTAGCTAGCCTTCCTTTGAGTAGTCCAGCTCTAGTAGTTTATGATCACCCCCTTATATAATAGGCATTTTGTAATCACACACGACTAGTTATTGTCTCTCAGGTAATTATCATGGATGATTGCATAACTCAATATATATTTGCCTAAAGACGGCCTTCAACCATATCTTAATATATAATTCTAATTCAATATATGGGTAAATATTCCAGGGGTATAAAGATGGACATGAATCATGGTTATGTGGTTTCTATATATTATTATTGGCATTAGAGTACAATTAAACCATAATGCACCCGCCATGCATCAGGACAAGATCTCAAGTGATTGATCTGATCTTAATAACTCTTAAGCAAGAAGTGGTATATATTTCTGCATGGTGTCATATCGATCCTTAAGCATTTGCATTAAATTCATCGGTATCTTAATACTCAAGTTAAATCCGGTTTAATTTATCACTGAAATTAAGCTATGTGTGTGTGTGTGTATAGCTTGATCATTTGTATTTTTATTGTTTCTGGAGGGATTTTGTTAGAAATTTCTGCACGTCGCTTGGAAGTTGATAAAGATTCCAATAAATTAAAGAAACGTACAAAGAACACGCGCGATCGATCGATCGTCAGAATCCAATACTATTAGATAGGGTTTTGAAAGGAAGATCATATATATCCTGGCCTTGGCCCGGGCTCCATTAATATATATAATAAAAAGACTAGCTGATCTCATGGAACTTCGTGCATGCAGGCTGTAGTACTACTACTACATTGCACTATCTGGAGGGATATAGTAAAAAAATAGGAAGAAGATCAGTTGTCGCCCTAGTTTCCATTATTAGAGAGTATAAAACCTCCCAGTAATGTTGGTGGTGGCTAATCATTTCTTAATCACATGCAGATCAAGATTCCTCTGCCTTTAATTTCTAGCTCTTTTCCTGTACTTTCATAATGATCATCATGTCTTTAATCTCTTTCGTACCAGAATATATATTTTAAGGAATAAAATTGCTTTTCTTAACCACTGTCTCCGAAAACCGACAATAATACATGCAAGTGGGTGTGAAAGACAATGCTTAAAAAGAAACAAAACGAGCCAGGTGGGAGGAACACAAATTTTATGAGTTTATACACGATGATTAAAAAGTATTTGAAATGGCCGAAAATTATGTGATTCTATATAATATAAGCTGGGTGGCAGCATATTTCTGTTTATATATATTGATATAAAAAGTAAGATGCCTTTTCCATTCATTAGATCTCTCTCCTATTCAGTGCTTTTCAAATCTTCTAATTAATCTATAGAGAAATTCTTGCTATCAGCTGGTCCACCAAAGCACACTACCCACACCATACGTGGCAGACCGGTTCACTAAGTAAACCGATGTTCTATCAAATCACCTCGCTCGTTCCCTCCCCCTCGACGAAGACCCTCAGATGCAAACCAGAGTGCATCCGGAGTCGAAGCCCCCTCAGACCAGTGGCTAGAGGCCGAAGGGCAGAGCTTCAACCCATCAAGCTCTGTTTTGGTGTTTCAGCTCGAGTTCCCGCCGCGAATGAAGATTAAGCAAGACCAGGTGGTGATCAAGCAGAACGAAGAAAAGCTGTCCAATTAAGGTGCTGGGCATTTACGAAAGAGGCTCGGGGAGACCTGGCTCTTAATTGGCAGGGGACGAATTTTCTTTGGCTGATCTTTCGCAACTGCCCAACACCTAGTACTTGGTGACAACCTCTGGTAGAGGGGAGATGTTCACTTCAAAAAAGAATGTGGGGGAGGTGGTGGAACGAGATTTCCAGACAGAGACTGTCAAGAATAATTTTAAATATGAGCTTATATTGATTGCATGTTTTATAAAAACGGGTTAGATATAAATAGTTTACAATGGTGCTTTGGTTAAATCCATTAAGTTAAGTTATCATTTTAGGATTTATTGCACCTTAGTAAAATATGATTATATCTTATTTAAAATGTGGTTAATTGTATATAGGCCTAGAAGTTCAAGGATCTTATTCTGGATTTTTTTTAGACCCATTGTGATATGGAGTTTTTAATGGGAGGACTCCACATAAGACTTCTATATATATAGTTAGGTCCCCTCTCCTCTCCAAGTGTGTCTATTGACTTGTCCTATTGATGGCTAATACTTTTGTGAGGAGAAGGAGGGGAAGATTTGGTCACTAATATTATTTGTGAAGTTTTAATATTGCTTTCAAGATGGCTTCCGAAGGTATGATTTCTATAATTTATAATCAGTTTTTATTTTTGGTTATTAAGATTCTTCTCTCTAGCATGTATTTCTAGATTTTTTAACAGAGACTCATGGAAAAAGGTGGTTGATATGCAGAACAAGGGTGCTTGAAAACTTGCTTGGTGATTTTGGGCTTCTTTTTTTCTTCAAGTTTCGGTGATGGCATTTCTTGAATAAATTGCTACAATTGGAGGCTGAATAGAGGGACGCCGNAAAAAAAAAAAAAAAAAAAAAAAAACAAAAAGGAAAAACCCCACACCTCAAGTGTGGGGGTGGGATCAACAACAATTGCTCATTCATAAAAGAACTCTTAATCTATAATAAGATACACGCACATGTACTCATTCACTAATAGTCAATTCATTACACCGGATCTAGAATTTTGAGGAAGGATCGATGCCTCTACTTGAATCGATCACGGTATTTGTAATTTTTTAAAAATATTTTTAAAATGTTTTTTAAAAAACATTCTCATTCACTAATAGCCAATTCATTAAATATTAAGAAAAAAAATAAAAATAAAAATAAAATGTCAATCTACTTCATCGGTCTATTCCATCGATTGGAACAACATTTTTAGAAATGATGTGTAGATGCACCTGAAGAGTACAATAATATAAAGCATTCACATGATCGCCGGCCACATGTGTGTGTGCACAGATCAATGGTAGTAGTCATGCATGCTGGAAACTATATTTGGAAGGTATATTTGCCCACAATTTTAGCTAAGAGATAAAGTTAAGAATGGATTCAGACTCCTAAGAGGGAGATGACTACTCCTAATAGGAAATAGACTCAGACTCCTAAAATGAAAAAGCTTCACAAGGCAAATTAGACTCTATCACTCCAAGTAAATAACCTCTATAAATAGCCTAGAAGAGGTAATAAAAACTCAACTTGATTCACTTCTTCTTTATATACATTTATTCTCATACTGTGTTATTGACTTAAGCATCGAAGACTCCACAGGGTAACCAATGTCTCCCATTTGTTTGTTGCAGGTTGTCAATGTGGTTGGTGGTGTGAAACACGTCTTTAAAACTGTGCTGTCTATGAGATTTATATAAACTTCAACGTGATTTTCACACACCGACCACCACGCAATCGCACCCAAATCGAGATTTCTTAATGCCGGAAAGAAGAGTAGGGGAATTCTGCGACTTATAAGATTGTCTCCAAAAGCTATATAAGATCTCTTGAACTTTATTATTTCCTATTGTTTATTTTCCTGGCTCTAGAGTGAATGGTAAAAAAAAAGAAAAAAAAAGGAGAGAAAGAACGCGGGATGCACACTGCATGTAAAACATGCATTACGCATGTGCCATGCACAGTGCACGGAGGGGGTGCATGGCGTGCACCCAGTTCCATCACCGATAAGATGGCGTCGAAGATGGACGGCAGCGGAATCCTCCGCCAATAATTCAATGGAGCAGAGAGCTGTGTGTGCTGCGACTAGAGGCCACCCCTGTCGGAGGCCCATGCATCGGTGTCCGTAAGTTGGCGAAGACATCACTAGCAGCCACCAAAACTGTCGGCGCTGTCTGTCGCCGGTTGGTTAGTTCCTCCACCAGGGAGCCACTCACGTCGACCACAGTGTGGACATCTCCAATCAACATGAAGGTCAACGAACTAGCCGTCCGTGAGCTGGTAGGACCGCCACCAGCCTCCACTCAGACCGCGGGTAGCTTCTGTCTCCAGTAGGGTGTTTCCTTGACGCCTGTATTTTATCCCCAAGGCTCCCCGCCACCGCCAACAAGAACCTCATCAGACACTTCGTCCCCACAACGACGACTCTCCACCAAGCCCTTGTTCTCACCAAAATCAAGACAATTAAGGTCACATCTCCTCACTCTTGAAATACTTTCAATCTCCAAGCCACCGAGTGCTGGCACGTTTAGGTAAGGCTATGACCAGCTCGTATTCACGCCCATGCTCAAGTTTCTACATGAAACCGGGGCACCCTTCATGGTCAATCCCTACCCTTACTTCGCCTACTCCCTGAAGATGGTGAACTACTCCTTCTTCAAGTGCAACCCTGGCATCCACGACAAGAACATTGACATTATCTACACCAACATGTTCGATGGCATGATGGACGCCATCCACCTAGCCACGAAGGCCCTTAGTCTCGGGGACGTGAACTTGGTAGTGGGAGAGACAACTACGAGGCTTGTAGCACGACGCATGTGGCGTTGTTTAACGGGCACTTAGTTAGGCATGTCAACTTCTATCTCTGATAGGGTGTTTCCTCAACGTCGAGAACCAACCACGTCAGGCTCAATGCTACGTGCAGAGAGAATCAATGCGCGGCACTTCATAGGACCACGACCATACCAAGAGTCCATGCACTAGCCAATCCATCGCTGACCACCACCTTTCTCTCCGGTGTCTTCTACGCCAGCGTGGTGGTTCCTAATATATAAACTCCATGCCCCACAAATTCCTAGCCCTAGCTAGGTACTTTATTTTATAATGGAGGCTATATTATATACAGGTGGCCGGTGGTTAATGGGACGTTTTATCCCAAAGTGAGAGGTTTAAAAATGATCTCGAAATTAAATTTTAAACCCCTGATCAATTGCCACATTTTAAATATATATATAGATATTATATATATATATACATGATCAAATTAACTACTACTTTTCTATAATTTATATATAACTTCTTTTAGAGATTTGATGAGAAATAATACATGTGGCACAATCTTAAAGCTGGCCAAATATTAGTCATCATGGTCTACCGCGAAATGGACAAAAAATGAAAGTTTTAAATGCCAATTGATGGTATTAATTATAGTTTGGAATACATGAAATTAATGAAAATTAAAAATGACTCGGGGATATTGCAAAATAAATATAGCACTTTCAGTATGTATTATAAAAGTGAACAAGATATATATTTATATTTATATATCCCTTGCATATATACGGAAGGGAATTATTTTTACACGAATTAATTAATGCCTCCCCAGAACGTAGTGCACGTATATATGTGTGTATTCATAAATTACAGTACATGCATGCTCCTATATACATATATATATATATTTATATAACAAGATCGGTGTTTGAAGGTGACCAGGGCCACTGATCCGATCCCTAACCAGTCGTTCTGCTCGGTTTCAGAAATTAACAATATTTTGTATCCGGCCAGCTTGGTCACCTGTGCCACCATGCAATCTGGTCTCTCTCCTTGCATGAGTACTACTTACATATATACCTGGGAATCGTCAAAGGGGCATATATATATGCCCCAACCACTGGTGAACCTGCACCAAAGCATATATAGCATACTATGCTTTGGTGCAAGTTCTGATTTGCTGTGCATCATGGGAAATCATGGAACTAATGATCATCATCAGTCGTAAACTCAGTTGCATGTGCTTTTGTTTGCTATGCATATATATATATATATATATATTGGAATACATAAAGATAGTTCTGTACTTTGAGGATTGCAATCTCTTCTGCTAGTTGAATTTGACGAGGATGAACTCGGACAAACCACAATCGTAGAAAAGCTCGTGGAACAACCGCATCAGATTCAAGATTTTCCGTCCGAGATAACACTTTAATTCCCTATACTCTGATCAAGTATTACTAACAGACCATCTATAAATATAATAACCTCTTATAGCATATATTATAATTCAACGAAGCGCGTTTATAATGCATGTTACTTAAGAAGATACTTTTTCTTCCTCTCGTAAGAATACTTGATGATATTGCTTGATTCATATTCTTCTTCCAAAACAAAATATATTCTTCAAAACCTGATCTGCTATTTAAAAAAATTTCAGAACCAAAAGGACCGGTTAATATATTCAGCTTGTGGACATATATTCATCTTTGAGGTTCCATTAATTGAAAATATCATAAATGAAGTTGCTTGCTTTGTTCTCGTTTAAGATACGTACAAACCACTTAGAATCGTCGCGACAAGTCGATTCGGTGATCTTATCATCATCAGCTCTGATCTTCGATCCACTAATCATGCAGATAGTTACTAAAAGGATGCTCATGTTTTAAAGTAATTTTTAATGAATAATTATCAATTTCAAGTAATTATATAGAGAGAAAGTGCTACATCATGCACATCTCCACGAGATAAGAATTAAAACTTAACATGATGATGATCGAGCCACCAAGTCATGACTTTAAATTATAGTGGTTTGCTGATGATCAAAGTTCAATATTGGCAAACATCATTTGCTTTATTTGTTTCAAAATGCTCCAAAAGATTCGCTAAGCTTTAACTACTTTTGGGTACGTAATCTACGCAATTAATTCTAACCATACAATTATAATATATCTTTACCTGAGAGCTAGCTAGCTAGCACTGAATGTGTTGCCTTGGCCCTTAGTTATATATCATATATAGGCTATAGCTAGCTAGCTAGCTAGTGCACGTGCCCATTAATTAATATGAATTTGTAAATTTCTGTTTTAAAGAATTTTAGATCCTTAATGTTCATTGAAATAAATGTGATCTAATTCCTATATTATATGCTAATTATTAACTCGTTTGCTTTACATATAAACTTGAACACTGACTAGCCAAATTAAACTAAAAACCTTGCAGCTTTCGCCTATTTTTATAAATAAACTGTCGGGAATATAATTTTAGCATATATATATATCTATGTAATATGTATGTATGAGAAATATTTTACAAATAGATTATATAAAAGTAATCACACAAATTGATGTAACTTCATGTGCTTCATCAGATTGTAAAATAAATTTGATAAGTCACATCAAATCACGTCAGCCTATGAGATTACTTTTGTATAATCTCTTTATAATTACTGTTGCACTCATAATATATATATAGATATACAGAGAAACAATATAGACCGATATAAAGGACAGACATGTGATCACGATCGGAATCCCACGTCAATCATTATTTGAATCATATTATGTATACTTTTTAATAATAGAGTCTACTTTTTTTAAAAGACATATACGAGACTTGTACATCTTGAATTTGTATATATCATTATTGATTTGCAAATCATGCTAGTTGTAAAACTCAAATACACAAGATATAGAAGAAAGATGTGAGAAAAGGAAGGTGAAACTCATTGTTTTTCTGTAACCAGTTTTTAACAATGAGTTTCACCTTCCTTTTTTAATAATAGAGTAACCAGTTTTTATTTATTTTTTATTGTGATGATCAGAGACTGAGATAAGCTGACAGATAATACAAAACAAATGCAAAACAACAGGCCAGCTGACTCCTCTTCCTGGTTGACAAATTGGAAGCCTGCTGCCACAAAGTGATCAATCTCTAACCAAAAATATTGTCCAACCAAATTTCAGGATAGGTAGATGCATTGATGTTGGTGTTGTGCCATGAATTACTCTGATATTGATAGGTTACACTAGGGTAAAAACATATGGCATGAGACTAATATGAACACTATGCACAGCATGGAAACCAACTAAGAAAAATAATCAAAACAGAGAATTTTCTTTCTTCTAAAAATCCTACAGCTCTATAAACTAAAGAAATCATGACCAGGATGGGTTCAATTAATTCATGATACGCCAAGGATCATTCAGTACTATATATTCCTACGATTGAGATGGAAGTAGTACTACATGTGACGACTAGTGCCGGCATGGTTTATTTATATCTTCCACTCTTGTTTCTTTTCTTCAGGTTTAATATATATGAAAACGACAAATGTTATTGCTCATGATGATCATCAGTTTCTATAAATATAAGAAGAATAATTTCCAAAATTAAAGGAACAACTAGTGATCATGATGGGCATATTGTCTAAACATGTAGTTAGTGACAAAATCTTTTCAAGTTATTATCTCAATTTGAGAATTTTAAATAATAGAAAAAGATATATATGAAGTAAGTCCTATAACATCTATTAATTAATCAATACTTTTTGAAAAATGTATGTAGGCAACAATAAAAAAATAATGTAGAACGTACTTTTTATTTTTATATTAAAAAATGAAAATCAAATAAGCTTATAATTATAAATTTATTTTTATAAGATCTTGTCGTGGCTAAATTATTTCTCTTATGTAAAGCTAGGCGGTAATCTAAGCCCCAGTTTGGATTGGAAACTCATCTCAATTCATCTTATCTCATCTCATTATTACAAATTTTTTTAAATTTTTACATAAAATATAATAAACAATTCAACTTTTTCAAATCCCAAAACAATAATAAAATTAAAAGATAATATTATAATAATATTTTATTCAACTCATCTAAAATCATCTTAACTCATCTCTGAATCCAAAAGGGACAAGGCATATTACTCTAGCTAATTACTAGAAAGGTATGCGCCTTTGATCATGATCACCATCTAGCTAGAGCAGCACTATTTAGTGGACGTTTATATATTAATTTAACAAGTAAATAAATGTTCTCTGGAATCTTTAAATGATCTACTAAAGTTTTTCTTTACATGTCATCAGCTAGAATTATGGCTGATTCCTTAAGACTAGTATTGGTAACCGATTCCAGCTTACTGTTATATATCTTTAAGTTTTACATACTATTTACGTATTTATTCTATTTTTTAAAAAAACTTTTTTCTAACAATCATTTTTCAGCGATTCTATTTAATTCAAATTGGGGGCAACTTTCTTTTTAACCTTATATCATATTTAAGATCGAACAATTAGGAATAATGATGTATTTAAGCAAGCATTTTGAGTTTTACAAGCGTGATTTGCAAATCAATAATAATATATACAAGTTCAAGACGTACAAGTCTTGTATATGTCTTCTATAAAAAAGTAGACTTTACCGTTAAAAGGTATGAAAATTTTACTTTTTATTTTTATTTTTATGGGGCACACGTTTTTAAAAAATGCCTGCACAAGACTTATCCGTATCATTAGTACTCTTTGCAAATTATACTTTTTCCTTCATGAAACACTAAAAAAACATTATTAATTATGATGCTACGCGTACGTATAATATTATAGAACATGATCGTTGAAATGAGCGTTGGTCATTAATCCTTAAAAAGCATACAACTTCATATATGAACAAATTATTGATGAGAGTACTCATGATTCCAATATTATTGAAAAAAAAAATCACGCCATCAAACACCAGAAGTAGTACTTATAGATTTCATATAACAATATCACACATTTGTTGAAAATAAATGCATGGCTGGTATAAGCTAGCTAGGACTTATAATTTAAATTCATTATATATAGTTAATTGTTGTTTATTTATTTATTCTTCATTGTAATTTTCTTTTAAATTTTATATATAAGTTGCATCAATGCCTACTTTAAACACATTATATATAGATAGCGAGTCGATTAATTAGGAAGTTTTCATTTAATTTGTACAGTAATTAATCCTTCATAAAATCCAACGTCATAATAGTTGACATGACCAGCCAATTAGATAAACATACAAAATCAAACTGATCAAGTACGTACCATGAAATCATGATCTAGTTCAATATATTTGCTCATGCATGATCACTGTGAAAAATCCAACATGATCAAATTAATTCATAACAAGAAAACTGTTTATTTGCGACCAGTTAATTCTAGCGAAATGACTATTTGCAACTAAAATTAGTTGCAAATAATCTTTTAGTTGTAATAAATTGATCACAAAAGTCTGTTTTTCTTGCAGCACTATTAATTTTCATTCCCGGCTTAATTAGTTAAAATATATAATAATTATTACTGAGGAAAAACCAGGCGCTGTGAATAAGTCCAAATATATCCAAATCAAAATACCAAAAGGGCGAGAGAGTGGTTGCAAAAGGCATGCGTTTTAGTTTATGGGTGATGATGATTGTCTAGAGTAAGAAAAAACATATTATATGTGAGCAAATCCTTCCCATTTTCACCCGTATCCCTTTAATGGGTATCTTGCTGCTGCTTTTTGATAAAAAAGCCACTCGATTTTCAATCCCTCAAAAGCTAATTAATGATCAAATTAGCACTCTCATGATCATATATATCTCTCTAATTAATTTGTCGTGCATGTTTTGAGTAACGTCGCGTCGGCCGGTACAACGTCGTGGACGGTATTTACTATTTATGGATCGAGCTAGCTAGTTACGTCAACGAAGTTGGCAATTAAGTACTGATCATGATGTAAATCATGATATGGTACGTACATACAATATCATGTAATGTAGAAATTCTTTTGTTTTTTTTTTTAAAAAAAGATGGTTTAGGTCCGATCATCGCCTTTTTTTTTTTTTGTAAATTCTCTTTTCTAAAAGAAAGCGAACTGGGGATTGGAGAGAAGACCGGTTGATCAATTTTACAGCAAATCAATACACATGCTTAGAGTTATTTTTTGGTTGTAATCCTTTGCTATGAAAAGCACCAAAATTCATCCCTCCAAAGCTGTCTGTAATCTCAACTGATCAATGAATTCCCTCTAATATACTCATCACTCAACGTACAGCCAATAGCTAGCAAACTTAATTCTCTCAATTAATAAAGCGGAACTTAGATATAACATCACGGTTTTCATGATGATGATGCCGTTAAAAAAAAAAAAAAGGAAGTGCTAATTAGATCATTGACGAACCCCTACAAATTGGATTGCATCATGAAATATCGTGTCTTTTGGTTGCATGTGCTTGATTAGTGTTCATGATAGAGGCCGTCGTGTACGTGCTAGCTCTAAGATTAATGGGATGGAGTTATAATTGGAAGCATCCGTAGTACTAGGGCTTGAGTCTCTCATTTTCATGTGCTGTTAATAAGAGTATTAATTAATTAGTAGTAGCTAGGCTACGGCCTTCTCCTCTAACAACTGAAATGTATAACCTTATAGAGTAAGCTAGTAATAATGGCTTTGCTGAGCTTTCAGTTTTTTTTTTTTTTTTTGAATTAATTTAATCAATTATATATACCTAATCAAGAAAAACGAGAAAACTAAAAGTTCAAATAAGACAATCTCATGACTCGGTCTAATCAGCACGCAATATTTGTGGTGTTACTCCTTTGTTTCATTACAAATATTATAAAAAAAAAAAATGGAAACTTTATAATCAAGCTAGCTAGCTAGCGCCTATGGCAACTTTTGCCAATATAGAGCGACTTCACGGAGCTCTATATAAACCGCATGGTATGAGCAAATATTTCTTCAACAATTAAGCTAGCTACCCTTTGATCAAACATATATACATTTCGATCTTCCTCGATCGATTAGCTGAAAGCTAAGTATTCCAGTTCGATCTAGCAAAATGGGATTCCTGTTCATGTACTGGAGGAATGCTGATCTCTGCAATGCTGCGAAGGCGGTGTTACTCGCGTTCTTGATCTTTACCACCACCAGTACTCTTGTGATCACTACTCATGCAAGGCCTTTGGATGACATGATGATGAAGTACTCATCATCAGTACTACTTGGTGCAAAAGAAGTGTCATTAATTCCACAAGATTTAGGCCGAGAGATACCACGGCCTTCAGGCCCTAACCCTTGTACTTACATCCCCACAACTGGCGATCATGGTCATTGCCACTAGCTCATGACCATATTAATGGAGCTTTATAAGTAGTTAATTGTGTTTTTGTGGAGTGATCTAGCTCCTATGTCGCTTCGCAACGTGTGTTTCCTTATGCTTAATGTACTCCTCCCCCCACCAAAAAATAAAATAAACGCGCATGTATTGCTTACTGCTTGAAAAGATCAGAAGGCGAAATAATTCCCTATGTATGGATCGAAATGTTTATTTGATGTTCTCTTTATATATATAATGTGTGTTAAGCTAGAATTAATGTTGCGTATTGCACATACATGACATGATAATAATAGATCGTAGCTTTCAACATCATGTAAATTAAGTTAATTTAAACGATCCAAGCTAGCTAACTGAGAATGGTAATTTATATGATCAGTTAGAATTGTCTAGGCCCAGGGGTATAACGATCGAACGACATGAATGGTTAGATTGTTTCTATATATTATTTTTGGCATTAGAGTACTAATAAACCTTAATGCGCCCGCCATGCATCATGACAAGATCTCAGGAAGTGATTCTCTTAACTCTTAATTAGCAAGAAGTGATATATATTTCTGCAGGGTGTCATCTCGATCCTTAAGCATCTGCATTAATTTCATCGGTATCTTAATATTCAAGTTAAATCTGGTTTATCACTGAAATTAGGCTCTGTGTGTGTGTAGTTTGATCATTTGTATTTTTATTGGTTCTGGAGGGATTTTGTTAGAAATTTCTGCACGTCGCTTGGAAGTTGAGAAAGATTCCATGAAATTAAAGAAACGTACAAAGAACACGATCGATCGTCAGAATCCATCATTAGATAGGGTTTTGAAAGGAAGATCATATCCTGGCCTTGGCCTGGGCTCCATTAATATATATATATATATCTATATATATATATATTTATATATATAACAAAAAGAATAGCTGATCTCTTGGAACTTCGTGCATGGCTGTACTACTTCTACTACTACATTGCACTATCGGGAGGGATATGGTAAAAAAATAGGAAGAAGATCATCAGTTGTCGCCCTAGCTTCCATTATTAAACAGTATAAAACCCCCCAATAATCTTGGAATAAAGTTAATAATTGCGCCGAAACATACTGCATAGATATTATATATTGGTGGTGGCTAATCATTTCTTAATCTCATGCAGAAGATTCCTCTGCCTTTTCTAGCTCTGTGTTTCTTTTTCTGTACTTTCATGATCATGTCTTTAATCGCTTTCGTACCATGAGAAAATATATTTTAAGGAATAAAATTATTTTTCTTAACAATAATAGATGCAAGTGGATGTGAAAGACAATGCATGGAAAAAAACAAAACGAGCTAGCCAGGTGGGGAGGAACTAAAATTATGACTTTATACAGTACGATTATTAAAAAAGTATTTGAAATGGTCGAAAATTAAGTGATTCTATATAATATAAGCTGGGTGGCCGCATCTTTTCTGTTTATATATATTGATATAAAAAGTAAGATGCCTTTTCCATGCATTAGAGCTCTCTCCTATTCAGTGCTTTTCAAATCTTCTTTTAATCTATAATAATAGGATACAAACACACACACACACACATATATATATATATATATGTATTTGTATATATATGCATGCATGCTTTGCCAAGGCCAGCTAGCTAGCAATTAATTAAGCTGCTTTAAACTATATCACTAGCTAGCTTAATTGGTATCTAATTTTTAGAACATTTTTTCGTTGTAAAAGTAATTATAGAACATTTATATAAATGTTTGTTTAAGATAAATTTTAGAATATTTAACACCTTTTTAAGATTTTTTAATATATTATTTATTGAATTTTGTAAAATTAAACTGATAAAATTGAAAAGTTGTTTGAATATATATTTTTTAAATTATTATATATATTTTTTTTTATAAAATTTGTTCTGGTTTTTGTTTGTTTTAATTTTCATTGAAATTTAGGGAAATGATTAAATTAAAAGTTAAAATTGAAAGATGTTTGAATTGAAGTTAAAAAAAAAGAAAGAATATATAAATGACTTAACCAGATACGACTATAATGATTCAGAAAGGTGGCAATTATGCGAGCTAATTTCTTTTTTGATCATGTTTATAATTAATAAGTTAAAATATAATAATTAGTACTACTCTACCTCTAGCTTAAAGAACTACTTTTTTTTCTTTTTTGGGAGACGAAGTTTTACACCGGATCTAGAATTTCGAGGAAGGACACTTCTACTTGAATTGATAAAGCCAACCGATAAAATGATCGATCACTGTATTTATAATTCTTTTAATATATTTTTTAAATATTTTAAATATTTTAAAAAAATACTTACATTCACTAATAATCACTAATAATCAGAAAGGTTGCACTTGATGAGTAAAACATTCACATGATCTCTTTAATACGAGTCTCAACTCTCAAGCAGTATTGCTCACCGATCGCGTACTGATCGATGGTAGTAGTCATGCATGCTGGAAATTAATTATATTAATTAATTGCTTTTTGGCTATGTATCCACTAATGTTTATAATTAATGCTTCCCATTTAATTAATAATAATACCTTTGGGCTGCAGCTTCTCTTAGCGGCCCTGTTTTGCCTATCATGCAGATGGATGGAGAAGTAATTAATTAGCAGCTAGGTACCCATTTTGTCGAACTTCAGGCTAGGCTAGCTAGCTGCTTTTGATCATGTTACTTCAGGCCCACCTTAATTTCGACATCATGATCTGCTTACGTTCTAGTTTCTCCGGTAAAAATATATACTTTCTTGAATATGTTGAGGATAACTGGAAATCAACCTCCAGCAAGCCTGCTCCTGATTTGCAGCATCCTTCATAATAGACATAGCTAACGTTTCATTGTAGAAAATCATACCTTGATTGTTGGAGATTATATTTGCAGATTTTGTAATCATTTCCCTTCTTGTATTTATTATCTTGTACATGTCTTGTGGTTGTTTTACAGAACATTTTGTAATCATTTATTATCTATATCAATGGAAACGAGTCTGCCACCCCTAAAAGTGTGGTGGTTTTACAGAACATTTTCATGGCATCAGAGTCACTCGTGGCTTAACCTCTCGTCGATCCTATGGCCTCTGACACTTCTTCCCTATCCTTTAACACCATGATTCACATTGTTATTATTAAACTCTCTTCCAACTATCTTCTCTGGAAAAGTCAACTTCTTCCTCTCCTTGAGTGTTAGGCCCTTCTCGGTTACGTTGATGGTTCTGTTGTCATGCCATCTGCCATGGTTACTATGGATTCGTCCTCTACACCCAACCCCAAATACCAGGAATGGAAACTTCAGAATAAGTGGCTGCTTCATCTCCTGCTTTCACCCCTTACCGAAGAGGCTCTTGCCAAAGTTATCGGCCTCCAAACTTCTCGCGACGTATGGTTCGCACTTGAAAACATGTTCAGTCACCGCTCCAAAACTCATGAGCTTTGTCTTAAGGATGATCTGCAGCTTATGAAGCGTGGAACTCGTACTGTCATTGAGTATGCTCGCGCGTTCAAAGCCCTCTGTGATCAACTTAGTGCCATGAGCCGCCCTGTCGAAGATCTCGACAAAGTTCACTGGTTTCTCAGAGGTTTAGGCTCTGATTTTTCCAGTTTTTCGACTACCCAGATGTCCCTCTCCCCCTTGCCTGAGTTCAAGGATCTTGTCTCCAAGGCCGAAAGCTTTGAGATTTTCCAAAAGTCTCTTGATTCCTCCTTTGTGTCTCCCGCTGCATTCACTGTCACTAAAACCTCAAACTCTCAGGGTGGTGGCAATTCTCATTATCGTAGCAACTATGGCAAAGGCCATAACAGAGGTGGAAATGGTGGACATGGGCGTGGTGGTCGGCGCAACTACACCCCTCACTGTCAAATATGCAAAACTGAAGGCCACACTGCCGATAGGTGCCGCAGTCGGTATGATCGTGCCTAGAAAACTGCTCAACTTGTTAAGGCCTTCACCTCAGCATGTTCTCTATCCGATGGTCCTGCTTCGGATTGGTATCTTGATACCAGAGCTTCGTCTCATATTGTAACATCCCGTATTTTAGTGTATTTTTAATAAATGATTAATTTAATTTATTTAGTGATTGGTTCTCTTGTTTTAAATTATGAGAGTTTTTAAATATTATTTTATAATATTTTAAGTTGTGAAAATTAATTCTTATGTGTTTTTCCAGTATTATTTATTGTTTTGTATTTAAAATGATCTTTAATTTAAATTGGTTTATTTTTAGGTTTTAAAATTATTATTGTTTTAATTAAGCATTTCACTGCGTTTGAATTATTTTATTTAGTTAGTAGTTTTAAAATCCTCTTCGTTGGATCATTTCGAAACCCAAGATGAAGTCTGGATCTCTCTTTTTTCTCTCATCTTTTCTTTTCTCTTTCCTTTTTCTTTTCTTTTTCTCCTCTCCCGCGTGCACTCTCTCTCTCCTAGCCCGACCATCTCTCTCTCCTCTTTTCCCCGTGCTTTCAGCTTTCTCCACCCAGCACCGCTGCTGGCCGCCCGTGTGCCTCACTGCCGACACCACTCAGTTCCCCAGCCGCCGGCAACCAACCCCCTCCAATTTCAGGCTGCCGTTAACCGCCGCGAGCTGTGCGAAGCAGTGGACTTCTTTTCATCCCACCGCCGCCGTCTGGCCACCATTGGCCACCATTTCTTCACTACTTCTTCACCGGCCCTCTAGCAACCTTTTGGACCCAAACCCGGCCTCGATCCGTCATCGGTGAAGCCCAGCCGAGCTCACACCAGATTTTGCCTTTCCGGCCTTAAACCGCCATTTCGGCTGCCACCCACGGCCAAAGGCCACCACCATTAGCTTCACCACCTTCCATAGGCCCTACCCTATCGTTCCCAAGTCTTCGTTTGACCCCGTGTAATTTTGGGTTTACTGTATATTTCGGCCACAGTGTTATTTGGGGGTGGATGGATTGAGAACGGAGTTTTTGTGTGTTGGTTATGTTGTGATTTGGATTTGGTTATTGGGCATTATGGTTGTGGTTCGGTACATTGTATATTGCACGCATGTTCATGTTTGTAAAATGAAAACTGGGTTTTCGTGTAATTGCATTCATGATCATGTGGTTATTTTGAAAACTGGATTTTCATGTGTTGACTGGATTTGTGGGTGTGTGTGTATCATGACCCCAAGTCAAGATGGGGCATTATCTTGGTGGAGCTCCTCTGGTCACTCAGGAGCGGAATATACTGAGTGACGTCCCCTGGTGTGACGTCCCGACTCCCACGTACAAAAAGCCTCGGGAATCGTGACGTCAGGATGATGACAACACGGGTCACACATCCCAACGATATGTGCTCAAGTGTGTGCAACGTGCCACCAGAGCACCAAAGAGTCGCAGCGGATAGTAATAATTAAGTCGCTAAGTACCAGAATTTTTATATACAAAATAACCAAAATACAATTATGCTTAAAGCTATACAGTCATCCAAGAAAATATAATAAAACCGAATACAAACGCATGGGAAACAAATCCCATAACCAAAAATAGCAGCAACCACTTGCCACTTAACCACGGAGCCGATCTCTAAGGCTCGTCGTCTTCGTCCTCATCTGCAGCAAAATCTACAGTACCATAAAATGGTACCGCAGGTAAGTAATAATCCAAACGATCTCCAAGATTAAAATACATTTAATGCAACCAACATGCATGCATATGATGATATATGCACCAAACCCAAAAAA